>LPNX010277055.1:82062-113642 GCA_001517045.1 Pseudotsuga menziesii
TTGAAACTTAATATGTGCCGCATGCCCTGATATACCATCGGTGACAAATTCAAATCCAAAACATAGCATTGCCGATCAATGGTGGGGCCTTGGCCTTTAGCTCCGCACCATGATCATTACAAGATATACATCATGTACATTTAATGTAACGGGGTCAAAACTGGGGCATTACATCACATTCTTCGTTATTTGAATAAGATGGCAGATTGTAAAGCAAATCAGGGATGTCTTCTTCCTCCAGGAATGATAAGTCTGAACGAAGGTCCTTATTTACTGCATCCCATTCCTTAATTCTAAATGGGTGTGAGGAACTGATTTTCAGAACGGATGTAATTGGGTGAAATCCCAAACTAGTCTTTAGCAATAAAAAAATGTTTTGGTTAAAAAAAAATAGAAAGCTAAGTCATGAATAAATCACATGTAACTTTTAAGAAATAATTCGAATAATCTCCTAGAATTGTAGAGGGTTAGGAGACAAACCAAAGATACAAATACTTAAGAATATGATAAAAAACAAAAAATCTATCCATATTTTTTCTTTAGGAGACTAAGATGAATGAAGGGGACAACTTGCTTTAAGAGACTAAGATGAACAGAGGGGACAACTTAGAAATATTGAGGAAGCTCAGGAAAAATGGAGAAGTAATATCGATAGGAGTTGTGGGGAACTTGGGGGGATTATCAACCCAGTGGAATATGAGCATATTCACTCTCTAAGCTAAATGGAGAAACCCCAACTGGTTGATGGTGGAACTAGAAGATAAAGAAGAAAATGAGAAAAAGAAAATTATCAATGTGTATGGCCCAACGATGTATAATAGAAAGCAAGATTTCTTATGATCTATTGAATATCTCAGAGCCTTGGATTTTCACCTTCAAGTCATAGCGGCATGGTACTTCAATACAACCATTTTAGCTTCAGAAAGACAAGGAGGATGAAAGTTAGGGACCCCTTTGGGGAGTAGCTTGAGGAAATGCAGTCCACTTGGGATATTATGGATATTAAATCCAAGAGATGGAATTACTATTGGATCAATTGAAGAGTCGGGCTTCGGCATATAGTGTCTAGACACGACAAGTTCATGGTAAGCATTGTTTTTTGCAAAATCCTGAAATTCCAACTTTTAGCATTCTACCGTCATCGATCTCAGACCACAAACTAATTCTCCTCGAATTTTTGCTACCTGAGAGTCTGGGGCCTCTTGGTTTCAAATTCATATCCACCTAGATTAGAGATGTAGAGGTGTTGTCTCAAAGGCTTTGAGGGTTTTCATTCATAGCACCCTTAGCTATATATGGGAAGTCAAATTGAAAGCTACTAAATTGGCCCTCAAAGGTTGAGCAAGAAAACAAAAAAAAATAGGAAAGAGAAGTGAATTTGTGCAAAGGGATCTGGGTAATCTGTAGGAAGCAATGGAAAGTTGTAGCATCATAAAGGATCTTCTAAAAAAGAACAAGAGTTAGAAGAAAAAATTCATAAGTTGGAAAGAAAAGAAAAGGAAGAATGGAGAATAAAATCCACAAGTCTTTGGATCAAGGCCAGGGACAAAAATACTACTATACTTTCATAATCAACACAAAGAAAGAATAAGGTGAAATACAATCCTTGAACTTGAAAACAACAGGGGAGAGAACCTCTCTTCAGCCCCGCAAATAAAGGCATCAATTTTTAAGCATTTCAAATCTCTATACATGGAAGAAAGGGAAGAGGATGATGCCTTGACAACCTAACTTTGCTAGAAAATCCCAATTTAGTCGATGGCTCGGCTAATGAAGGCATGGTTAAAAGAATATCCAAATAAGAGTCTAGAACAATGGTCTGGTCCCTTCGCTCGTATAAGGCCCCTAGGTCAGATGGATTTCCCATCAATTTCTATAGGAAATTTTGGAGCATCATTAAAATTGATCTCTACAGAATGATCAATTGTTCTTTGGGAAGGGATAAGATACGGGGGATAATAAATCCTCGTTTATCGCTTTGATCCCTAAAGAGAGAAAGCCTTCCTCTCTTAAAAGGTTCAAACCTATTTCCTTATGTAATGCCTCCTATAAGATCCTAACCAAAATAATTGCTAACAAACTCAAGAAGGTTATCTCCAATCTCATCTCAGAAAATTAGGGTGGCTTTGTGATTGGCATGCAGATAACGAATAACATAGTAATTTTCTATGAGGAAATAGATTCAAGTTACAAAAGGAAGGAAAAAGGAATGGCCATCAAGCTAAATCCGGTGAACACCTTCAATAGGGTAAGACACAACTTCCTCTTTAAACTTTTATATTCTTTTGGGTTTCCCTATCTTTTTATAAAATGGGTAATTTCTTATATAAGAGGACCCTAGATATCCCCTTTGTATAATGGAAGACCTACTAGTTTTTCAAATCTATAAGAATCCTTCGCCAAGGATACCCCCTTTCACCCTTCTTGTACATCATCGTGATTGAAGGCTTAAGTAGAAAGCCAAATAAACTCTTTGAAAATGGTTCTCTTCCAGGACTAACAATAGTTAGAGGAGTTAAACCTGCAAATCACGCTCAATTTACAGGTGACACAATCCTTTTGTGAAGTGCTTCTAAAGTCATCACTATACTCTTCTCCAACATTCTTTCCCTCTTCCTTCGTGCCTCATGAGGGAAAACTAATGTTGGGAAACACTGCTTCTACACTTGGAACTGTTCTCCAATACCTAATTTGGAAATTTCAAGAATATTGGGCTTTAAAGTGGAGGGAAAGTGGTCTTCCTTCAAGTATCTTGGTATCCCTATCTCCCTCAAAGGGTAAGGCCGAGGGCTGGGGAGAGGCAGTTAATAAAATCAAATGAAAGGTGCAGTCCCAGGGCTCAAAGTGGTTGAACCTTGCAGGAAAAATCACCTTAATCAAAACAGTGCTTAATTCAATACTAATTTATATGTGCACCATTCTTTTGGCTCCATTAGGGGTGATGAACGAGATAAGTAAAGAGGTAAGGAAATTTATCTGGCAAGGTGGCCTCAATGGGGGAAAGAAATTTCATCTATTAAAATGGGAGGTTGTAATTGGGAGAATTATTTTGTGGAGAATAGATACATGAAAAAAATAATGGTGGAAAGAGTTGATAGTCGAAAAATACATAAAGAGAAGTTGGCTTATCTTCTTGGATAAAGAGTTTACGAGGAAAGGAACAAGGATTTGGAATCTTTGCAAAGCTGCATCCACCCTCATCAGGGACAATTTGTATTGTGTACTTGGAAGTGGTAGAGGAATTGATATTTGGGAGGATAAAATACTGAATCCCCTCCCCCCCCTCAAGGATACCGCATCTCTTCAGGGAATAAGGGTATGGCTTCAAGCAAAACGAATACATAGAATTTATGATATCTCAATCTGGAATGATAATGGAAGCTAGAAGGGATGGAAAGACTTGGATGTCCTAGAAAATATGCATCCTAGTTTCAAGGAGCTCATTCTCAACCTGAATGGTTAAGCCCCTTTAAGCAAAAGGGAGAGAGACACGATGGGATGGGTTTATAGTGGGTGGTTTCTAGTAAAGGAGGGCTACATCAAACTCGTTCTTAATATTCTTGGGCCTCCGCCAGATGGTGTGTTCAAATAGGTTTGGAAGTCGGACTGTCCCTCCAAACTCAACTCCTTTTCCTAGTTTCTTGTTCACAAAAAAATTCTCATAGTTGATGATCTGAAAAAAAATAGGGATAGAGGTCCCTAACATATGTGTTGTATTTAAAAAGGGATAAGAATCAGTTGGTCATGTGTTTACAAAATGTTGGTTTACTCAAAAGGTTTGGGAAGAAACTATTCAACAACTTCATATGAACTTGGTTCTCCCCAATCAAGGGCCCAACGGGATATTCAAAGGTTGGGGTCATTGTTATCCTGGCTCTATAGCCAAGAAAAAGCTATTGGAAAACTTATGGACTGCTCTTCCAGAATGTATTAATTGGAAAATTTGGTTGTCAAGAAACAAGGAGATATTTGAAGGGAAACAAATCGATCCAAGAAGAATTGCTAGAAGGGCCAAGGTTCAGATGAAATAATTTCTCTCAGCTCAAGGGTGGTCAGTTAAGCAGGCTTCTCTCTCACACTCAAAGCTCACCTAGGATTCACAATTCTTAAAGTCGAGCTCCCTTCAGTCCAAACCCTCTTTGAGCCCTTCTTGGGAAATATATGTCTCTAATTCATAGTTTCAGGAGTGCAGGAAAAATAAAAATGTCTTCCTTTTTCTTTCAATCGAGCTTCTAAGGGAAATCTAGGGGAGGTAGGTGCGAGGGGGGGAGGGGTCATTTTTTACCCAGGAGGAAATAGGTCTTCTTCTATGCTTGGGGACTTGGTAAGAAAACAAATAATCAAGCATAATTGACAATTTTGATGCAAAGTGTTGAAACAATGGTTATTCTTGGAATTGGCATTTATCAAATGTTTGGAGACTCCAAAATTGTTATTCAGAAGATGTGCAATATTCATTCAATAATGGACAATGAATTGAGTAGGACTTAGAAAATAATTATAGCCGTATTCTTAATATTTCCAAATTTTAGTTCTTTCATATTAGGTGTCATAACAATATGGAAGTAGATGTTATGGACAACAAGGGATCCAAGCTTAGTTATGGGGTTATGGGGATATACAGTTTAATATCTCTCATCCCATATTTTAATGGACTACTTGCTAGATATTAGTTCCCTTTACACAAATATCTCCCAACTCCTAGGCATAACAAGAATACCCTCTATGTACCTTCTCCCAAGCAAAAGGATTCAAGGCATGTAGTGGAGATGTTGAAGTGCTTAAAGTAAAACATGGAAACTAGAAACAACACGAGGGGAGTTATTCTATGGATGATGATGCGGCTCTGTATCAAGAAATTAATCAGGCCCAAAACCAGGAATGAAGTGCCATTGTTTGCACTTTTTGTTTTAGTATCTAATGGTTTTTTATAGGCTTTATTGTAATCATTATGTAAGAATTTATACTGTAAAGGAAGAAATTTAGGATTTATATACAGTTATGTAAATCAACATGAAACTCATAAGTCTATTTTCACCTGGAGGACTGATGCCCATGATTTTGGTTTTCCTTTTTTTGGAAGGCATGTTTGATCTCTATACTCTCTATTTATAAATATATAGATATTGCTCGTTTCTGTTAAAAGAATAAATAAATCATATGCAACTTGATAACAATAAATTTATTTATTTATTTATTTTTAGCCCCAAGAGTTAGCTCAAGCGGTCGAGCAACCGTAGTTAGGCCTCCCGGCAAGTGAGGTCGCGGGATCCATTCTCCTCGACGCTCTTGGGGTTAGGCATGAAGTGTGCCGAGAGTGAGGCCCCTTCGAGTGGGCCCTCTTGAAATTATTCCGTGGATGTAGCCCGTCGGTCAAGCCGGCGGGTGAACCACATTGAAAAAAAAAAAACAATAAATTTATTAAAATCAATAAAACTTAAAAAGCCAAATTTAAAACAGTATTGAAAATATATTATTTTTATTTATCAATAAAAATTTTAAGCTTCCTCTTAAAAATAAATTAAATTATTAATATAATTGTTTTCTTGTTTAAATAATTGTGATAATGATATTCTTATGTCAAAATTATCCATAATTTTATACTTAATTTATATAATCTTTATAAAAGCATATTAAACAACAATTTAACTCATATAAATTCATAATTAAACATTTAAATTAATAATTATTTTACAAATTTTTAATAATCTTTTAATAATTTCTAATTAATCATTTTATAATTTCTAATTGTGATGTCTTTCATAAAATTTAAAATTTAATCATCTCAATTTCATAAAATTTAAAATTTAAACCAGATTTATATAATTTTACAATCAAATAATAATAATAATAATCATCATCATCATCATTACTTGATTAAATAATACAATTCTTATAATTTATGATATTATGAAATGTAACTTTAATATATATATATATATATAATTTTACATTTAAAAATTATTTTTAATAATAATATAATCTAATTTAATATCTCAACTTAGTTACATAGTACAACTTTTATTGTTTATGGTAGTACAACTTTTATAGTTTATGTTAAAGGTCATGCATGGGAAAGATTGATATTAGGATGTGTGTAAAATATTATTTGCATCTTATCTAAAAATGTGTATTAGGAAACAATTGGTATAAAATAAACTATATTTACATAGTTATTTTTTTAATTTGATTTAAGTTATTTATATTGTGATGCACGTAAAATATTATGTGAGTCTTATTTTAAAATGTGTATTGAGAAATCATACATATGATATAAGAAATATTTATATAATAATTTTTTAAGGTAAATTTACAATCTTAATTTTTATAATTGTAATTTTAAAATAATATAAAATTTTTAATTCTATTTAAATGGTTGAAATCATGCTTTAAATAATGTAAATTACAATTTAAATAAGTATTGATTAAATATAAAATTATATATATATTAAATAAAAATAATATTATAATCAAATTGAAGAATATGGATGATTAAGAAAAATAAAATATAAGAAGCTTTATTATATGGTTGATATACAATTTGAGTGGGCAAAATAGTTAAAAATATGTAAACTTAATAGTTAAAAATAATGTTTTCTCTTTAAAAAAAAATTATAAACTTAAATTTGGAAAAAGTAAAGTATATACATCTTCCTAAACTTATTATATAATAATAATAATTATTATTATAATAAAATATTAATATTAAAATAATAAATACATTCATTTATCTTATAAATATAAATTATATAACTGTTTAAAAAATTTATATTAAAAAATTAAATTTTATAAAGAAAAACTATATTTTAATTTTACTATTCTATTTTATATTAAAAAATAATTTTTCCTACGTAATATTCATATCAAGCCCTCAATAATTAACAAAACCTTGCTCATCGTGTAACTAACCTAATGGTGGTCACTACGATGATCTCACAATATTTATAAAGTCGTAATATTATATTAGGTGGGTGCACCATGTAAGGCCTTTACTAAAAGTCCCTATTAAAAAAAGGTTGTGGGATTGGATTGTTGCCTCTCATATTGAAGAGTTATGGGTTTACTATGTCCCACTCCAATCTTTATGTGCCTTCCACTTAGTTATTGTTGTTTTTTCCCATACTTATCTACTTTCCACTTGGTTATTGTTGGTCTTTTTTAAATACTAGGATTGTTTTTCCCTAGTACTAGGAAGATTGGAAAAGAAAACTCCATGGCAATCCCAACTTGTATCTTGACATTGACATCCAATTGTACTAGAAAGACTCTTAAGGACCTTCCTTGTCGTTGTCAATGTCAATATGAAATTTCCCTTTTAACATTTGCATGCCAACCAAGAAATGTCCTTTTTTAGTAGTTCGAATATTATTAAAAGCATTGAGTGTCACTATCAAGGGAAACTTGGTGAATGCCATCGGTTTTTTCCCACTCAAAAAACTATTGAGGATTCTTTTTTCTCATTGTCAAGATAAAACTCAATATGAAACATTAATTATGAAATGACCTTTATTCAAATTTGTTAGATTTTTTATTTATTTATTTAAGAGATGTTTTAATTTATTGAGATTATTTGGACAAAGAGTTAGATTCAAATCTAATTAGATACACTTATAAATCTTAAGTTAGATTTAATAGTCAACAAGTCACATCTAATGGGTATCTAAAGTTAGATTTAATAGTCAACCAGTCACATCTAATGGGTATCTATTTCTTCATCTAAGACATAATAAGTCAACCTTTCATTGGAGATTTAAAATCGAGTAAGGAGAGTGTGAAACTTACTTATGTCATTCAATTATTGTCCTTCAAATAATTAGATTTCAAATTATATGTATGAGATATCTTTGTTTGTGAGACAAGAAATCTATTTTGTATAATTATTTACTAGTTAGTCTATAGAGGTGTACATGCCATATTTCCTCTATTCAAATCTCTAAACTTTTTAAAAAAACACACATTCTTAATTATTGATTGTTTGAAATTGTACAAATTCAATAATACAATAAATTATTTTATTAATTTTTAACTTAGAAATAAAATACTACAATTCACTGTAAATTATAAATATAATAATTTATTTGTTCAAATTATTACGTTATTGTTATTCTTATATCAACCTAATTTACATTTAATTAATAATCTCTATAAATAACATAATATTTTATTTAATCTTTTTGTAAGCTAGTCATCATAACATATTACAAGGAAATAAAAAAAGTAAACATACATAGTATCGGTAGTTGGTGTAATGACCCCATTTTGACCCCTAGAATATATATTGGCTTCATGTGTAATATTGTGTATATACGATGTAAAATTCCTAGTGTGGAGCTCAAGGCCAAGGCCTTGTTAGGGAATGATGATGTTATAAAGGAAATAATTATATATATATATTGTAGACCATGTGCTAATAAGCCATGGGAAATTTAAAAACAAGTTAATTTTTTTTAATGCAAATAAAAAGTCTAAGGTTGGTTATGGAGGCAACATAATGATGGGTTGTGTTATTCCACTAGGGAGAGGAGAGGGGGTTGTGGGATTTAATCAATTGTTTCCATGTGTCATCTTGATGACCCATGTTCCATAAAAGGGAAGCAACTACCCAAGTATACTCTCTTGCTCTTTAATTATGTTGTAAAAAGGTAGCTGAGAAATCAGCTCATGAATTAATGAAGCATGGAAGGAGTGGAGAAATTCATATGGTAGGTCATGGGCTTAGTTTACTTGTTCCATAAGTCAATAATCTCATGGAAATCCATTCACCTTCATCCTCATTCCATAGTTGGGTAAGGGGAAGAGAGGAGGAGCATGTGTTGCATTCCCAACAACAAAGTTAGCAGAGAACGCAACTCGTGAGAAAGTCGCGTTTCAGAGTATTGAAATTCCATAAATTCATGTATCTTGTGAAATCCAATGGGAAAACAATGTATTCCAATCCTTGAAGCGGACATAGAGTGTTCAAAGCCTAAGCACAAGCAGGAGAACCCAAATTTGGAGCTTGTGATTGGAATTTTGTGGCTGAACCTTAACATTGTCAAGAATTGCACAATAAGAAAAAAATGAAGTTAGGGAGAGATCAGAGGCTTGAATGGATAGATAAACCCATTGAAGGAAATAATCTCTAAAGGTTAGCATCTTAGACCTTTCTATTCCCACCCTGAATAACACTGGAGCAAAGGGGTGCCGGAGGGACTATGTAGCAGAGAAGGGGACCTTCCTTGTGTTGGGTGTGGTAGGTATTGTGGGTGCCAAGGATTCCTAAACCAATTGAGATGCTTGTAGCTCTATGGTTGAGCTGATTGGATTATCATTCACCTTCCATGTCTCTCTACATGCTTGATAAATCCAGCTGGGTGTTGGCTTATCATGTGTGTGTACCTATGGTTATGAGTTTACCTGTGTAGTTCCTTCCTAGTGGATAACATAGACCAACTTGGGGTTGGTATCAAAGCTGAAATAATATAGGTTCGATAGAGACCTATGGTTGGGTGGAACGTTTCACTCACATATCCAGTTGCTTGGACGACTTCAATTAAAAGATAAGTGTTATGTTGTTTATGAACGCTCATAATTTCTATGTGATGGATGGTTATTTATTCATATTGAATTGAATGAAATGACAACTTGAATTATTCAATAGAATGGATGTTTATAGTATGGACATGAGTTTATTTCTGACCATGATTTTATTGTTTTTATGCATGTGATGAGTAGGCTAGTTTATGCATGAATTACATTTGTAGTTCAATTGTATTTCCACTGTGAATGTTTCATTTTATCCTACAAAAGTCCTAGGGACATCAAAGGAATGTATATGTACCTCAGGAACAATATTCAACTGGATAAGTATTAATCCCTCACATCAGAAGGACAATGTTGAGTTTCATGACTGAAATAGCAGGGCCAATGTCTAAGGTCGGAAGGAAAATTTTGGCTAAGTGTTTCAATGGAACGTTAATTGTTGGTGTGCTAACGTCAAAGTGCTAACACCGAGGTAATGGAGGTGGAAAAAAATGTTAGAGGAATCATAGAAGGTGGATGTTCGATGGTGCTGACTTCCGAATATCGATGGATAGATGTCAAGGAAGATGAGGCGGAGGTTTTTTTCCAAGGATTAGTTTTATGATACTAACTTGTGACTCCTGATGTCAGAAATATCGAAGTCAACAAGTCGCAGGTTATCTCATTGGAACTTGTTTACAGTTCCAACTCCTAACTCCCAACGACAAGAAAGACCATGTTCTGAGATTGAAACATTGCAATTAGTAAGGTGGGTTACAACTGGTTCCTAGGTGTTGATGTATCTGTAACTTTGGAATGTATTCATTTGTATATCTTATGTATTGTACCCCGATGTTCCTATCGGGAAGTATCTGTAATGTAAAAAAATCATGTAAAGACATTGAGATTAACCCTTCATTGTAAGTTGGGGCAATAGTCCCCACAATTGAGTTAAGGTTAACCCTCCTTGTTGATCGAAGGGCAAAGTCCCCACAGTTGTGGGGCACTAGGGTTATTAGACTCTCCTAGAGAATTCGGCCCTAGTAAGTAATTGTTAAGTGAGGCCGACTTGTTGGAGTGGACATTAAATGAAGGAAAGAATATAAATAAAGAGTGAGCCTCTCTATTTATCACACACACACTCACTCACTAGGGCGCATGAGTGAGGGAGGAGAATCTCTCTCAAGTGTGAGAGAGAGAGAACAACTGTTGGAGATCATCTTTTCTGTCTTTGGGTTTTACTGCTGCCATTGATGCTCATTCTATCTCTGAGGAAGTTGTGGGTTTTTCTCCTTTATGGTTTCCCCGAGGAAAATTATTTATGTCTCTTGTCTCTTGTGATTTTTGCTATGTATGTTATTCTCTCAGGTAAGATCCTAAATAATATTGCTTAAAGGATAAAAATCTAACATGGTTTCAGAGCTAACCAGAGAAGAAGGCATTATGCAGCTACAGAAGCTAGGGCTTCTTACTTTTTTTGTCTCTCTCCACAATCCGTTAGCAAAAGGAGGCTAGGATGAACCTCCATTGAAGGGCACATCTTTCTATCGAAGCAGAATTTGATTCCGAGCATTTTTAGTTTTTGCTGCGGGAAATTAGAGATTTTTACAAAAGAGGAATTTTTGAGTGAGCCCGACATTGGATTTCTCTCCTCCTCAAAATCGAAATTTAGAGACCAAGTTCGATATTTTTGGTTGGGTGAAACTTTGGGAAATTCAAACTCTAATTTGACCTTGGGCCTGAAAAACCATAAAAATACTAAAACGGGTAGTTTTGGTATATTCTCTATATGTCGAGATTGGAGAAGGATCGTGAGCCAAAACTTTCATAGTCCAAAGATAAATTCCTGATGTACACTGTGTAAACGTTTCAGCCTCATATTTGCTATATTATGGGAGATATGATTCCTCCAATTCAGGGTTCCAACCTATTCTAGGATTCATCCCTAAACATGACACCTAGGGAGAATTGCAATATCTTTGGCTACAAAGATCCAAATGAAAATTTGCAAGATGTTCCAGATAGGAAATGGACTTTAATTTCAGTGGTAAAAGTTTCAGACCCCTAAGGTGAAACAATGACACTTGTTAGTCCGTACAACTTCGCTATGCTGAACAATCTTGAAACAAGTCACCTTGGGAAAACTCTCATAAGTCCCAATTGATGAAACCAATTCTGGTAAAACCTATGGTGTTGGAAAGAGGACAGATGAGGTTACCTTAGTACAAAATTTCAGACATATAGGAGCAGTAATTTCAAATACAACGGAGAAACAGTATCAGGCATTTCTGTAGAAGAAATTGGAAAACTAGGGCTTCCTGTTCCGGGAGCTTCCCTCCACTGTTTTCAGAAAATGAGTACATTGGAAAACTCACCTTGAAGAGGTCTATCTTTCTATCCAATTAGATCTAAAAGATTCCAAGTTTTTAAAATTAGGGTTTCTTTGACAAACCCTAGATCAGCCAGCTCCAGAACCAGGATGGACACCTCAAATCGGTAAGATCTAATCTTTTGTTATTTATAGTTGAGGTTCTCATTTCAAGATGACTAATCACACAAACTTGATGAAAAGCTTGGTGAGGCTGACAATTTCCAAGCATGGAAGTATAGGATCTCACTAATTCTTGAAGGAAATGAATTGGACACCTACATAAGTAGAGAGGCTCCAGTTCCAGAGGGAGATGAGGCTAAAATCCTTAAACAAGAAGCAAGGACAAGAATATCATTGCTGATTCAATCACAGATCACCTTATACCACAAGTGTCTTCCATAAAGACACCAAAATAGATGTTTGACTCCTTAACCAAGCTATTTGAAGGAAAGAACATAAATCAGAAGATGACTTTGAGAAAACAGTTGAAGAATGTGAAGATCCAAGATGGAGAGACCATACAGTCATACTTTACAAGGGTCTCTCAAATCAAAGAACAACTTGAAGCAGTAGAAGAAGAAGTAGAGAATACATAAGTTGTGATAACCACCTTGAATGGCCTCCCAGGATCAAGGGATTTATTCATTCAAGGAATGTGTTCCAAAAGGAAGTGATTACCTTCAACAAACTCTGGGAAGAGCGCACACAAGATGAATCTCGACTCATAATAAGAGAAATAGAAGATGGGAGCAATTGAAGATCAAGCTCTCACGATTCAAAGAAGACCCCTCAAGCAATGAGGAATATGAAAAGCTCAATTCTTGAAGAACCTCTTATCGATATTGAGCATTTGGATAAGAAATGATGCTGTTATGAATGAAGAAGATGATGAAGCTGAAAGGAGGAGTCTTCCCATGAAAGAAATAAAGATGAGTATTCAATTTTCATTTCATGATATTGTTTTGTTATGCATTTGTTTATATTCAGTTGATGTATTATGCATGATAGAATGTTTGCATTAATGACAATATACTACTAATATGCATGTGATGGGTAAGTATCTCATGGTGCTATACAACTCTCCATTGCTACTTATCTAGAATGAAACCTCTTTGCTGACATATTGGATTAGTGCACAATCTCAATGTTGTTCTGGTAGAGATGGAAGGTATCTAGAAAGTTTCCATGAGATATGGATGAATGTTGTATTGGCTAAAATAGTTGCATGATCATATATTTATGCATAATAATTTTCCATTATGAATATGCCTTATGAAATGTTTCTAACAATACAAATGCATTTGACTTGTAGGAAATATCGCATACAATCACCTACAAGAAAAGAAGGATGAGACTTGTTTCGAAGAACAAGTGATGACAGTTCAAGAAATAATCCAAGATAAAGAAGAATATGACGATACTTTCAAATAATTCAAGATGCCTCAGACACAGTGTAGTTATGTGACATTGGTGAGTGACATCATTAATGCAAAGCCTTCCAGCTATGAAGAAGTAGTCAAGAAGAAAGGGGAGGAGAGTACCAGTTCAAGAAGAATGATGTCTAGGATGCAGTATTGAGACCTAAAGGGAATTCTGTAATGTCTTCCATATGGATCTACAAGATCCAGCATGCAGTAGATTACAACATCGTGGGATACAAGACAAGATTTGTAGCATGAGGCTTCTCACAGAAAGAAGGCATAGACTATGAAGAGACATTTGCAGCCAGTGGGAGTTGAGGCACATGATAGGTAGACTCATGTGTGCAAATTAAAGAAGGCCTTGTACGAGCTCAAAAGACATCCATGGGATAACACATACATGAGGAGCTTGAAGGTCACCTATAGTGATGAACATCTTAACCTTTGCTACAAGGTTTAAGATGAAATCCTATAGAGGATGACAAGCTCACAGATGGGTGCAAGAAGAATGTTTTCAAGATAGAGGATCTTGGTATCCAGTGACCCTAGATGGATACATAGAATATTAGTAGTAGAGGAAGCTACTTGTCACTCCAGTACATAATGTTTCAGTGCATAGAGTACGAAAGATAGAGGGAGAATGATACTCCACTTCAAAGGGAGTGACTGCAGAAGATCCCGAGGTTCGACATGGTACAACATGATGGATAGCTTACTGATGGCTCTAGGATTTACTAAGAGTAAAGTGGATTCCAAACTTTACTTCAAGGTTGAAAGAGGAAGACCAGTGATGCTCCCGTTATATGTCGATGACTTGTTCCTGATAGAAAAGAGGAACTCATTAAAGTTGCAAGAAGGAGACTTGCTACCGAGTTCAAGATGAAGGACTTGGATATGATGCAATACTTTCTAGGCATGTAGGTGTGGCAGAATGTGGATGGAATATCCCTGGGACAAGGGAAGTATGTAGTAGAGATCCTAAAGAGGTTCAGGATGATGGACTACAAGGCCATGACCACACCTATGGCATCGAACCTGAAGCTATTGAGTGATACTTCATCAGATTCAGTTGATTCCATGATGTATCGTCAAATGATTTGTTCCTTGATGTACCTAACGAATACGAGACCAAATATTTGATTTGTTGTGAACACATTGAGACATGTTCACCTGATGATTGCAAAGCATGCATTGAGGTACCTAAATGGTACAGTTGATTATGGGATCAAGTGTGAGGCGAATCAGAACATTAACCTGGAGGGTTATGTGGATTCGGATTGGGCAGGCAGTGCCATTGATAGGAAGAGCACTTCTTGGTGTAGCAGGAAGAAGTTTTGCATGGCACTGAGTATAGCCGAGAGAGGAGCAGTGAAGCTCCAGTATGTGATCCAGATTGAGATATCTCGAAATAAGGATTTCTAGCATAGTCGGTGAGAAAGGTTGTCTGAGCATAAATCCTAGCAAATCTCATAGGTTTCTCAGACATAACCAGTCCTGTAGGTTGTCCTTGGATGTCATCAGTCCTAGAAAAGCTCACAGGTTATCCTTGGACGTAATCAGCCCTGATATGATCCTATTCTAGAAATGGCCAGAGTGAAGTTTGAGTACTTCAGGGAGAAGCTTGGTGTTCTCCAGATCAAGGTTCACTCCAAAGGGAATTGATGTGTCTGTTGGCCTTTCTAACATGGTGGAAGGTTGAGCTTCACATGGTCAGATATAAGTGCAAATATGATCTAATGTGATTGCGGGTTGTGTTACCACATGATCAGTGCAAAGATATTTTGATGTGATCGTGGGATGTGTTCCCACATGATCAAGGCAGAGCCATTCTGATGTGATTGAGGGATATGTTCCCACATGATCAGATATAAGTGCATAGACGCTCTACTATGATTATGGGTTTTGTTACCACATGATCAGTGCAGAGATATTCTAATGTGATTGTGGGACGTGTTCTCACATGATCAGTGCAGAGCCATTCTGATGTGATTGAGGGATGTGTTCCCACATGATCAGATGTAAGTGCAGAGCCTTTCTAACATGATGAGGTCGGATGTAAGTGAAGAGACTTTTTGACATGATGAGGTCGGATGTAAGTGCAGAGCCTTTCTAACATGACGAGGTCGGATGTAAGTGCAGATCCTTTCTGACATGATGAGGTCAGATGTAAGTGTAGATCCTTTCTGACATGATGAGGTCTAATGTAAGTACAGAGCCTTTCTGACAAGATGAGTTCAGATGTGAGTGCTAGGCCTTTCTGACATGGGTTTTGGATGTGTTCCTCTCATGGTCAGATGTGAGTGCTGGGCATGCCTTTCTGACATGGTTCTTGGATGTGTTCCTACCATGGTCAGATGTAAGTATTGGGCGGGCCTTTCTGACATGGTTCATTCCATGGTCAGATATAAGTTATGTATACGATGAAGACCTACATGAAGGCTAGGCCTAAACCTGGCATGAAAAAGGGTTGGCTCTGTAGAACTTCCTGTGATGAGTAGAATTGAGATAACACCAATGATGTTGACCTAGTGATGGTCCAGACTTGATGATGATCCAGTGACGATCCAGATCAAGTGATGATCCAGACTTGATGATGATCCAGTGACGATCTAGATCAAGTGATGATCCAGACTTGATCATGATCCAGTGCTACAGATCAAGTGATGATCCAAACTTGATGGTGATCCAGTGATGATCCAGTGGTGCTCCAACTCAAGTGTTGATCCAGACTTGATGATGATCCAGTGATGATCTAGATCAAGTGATGATCTAGACTTGACGATGATCCAGTGATGATCCAGACTTGATGAATTTGATTTGATTATGATCCAGATGATACAGAGAAGAAGACTTGTGCTGATAAATTATGTCGAGAGAATACCTTCCTAGTTAATAGGGAGTGTTGATGTATTTGTAACTTCAGAATGTATTCATTTGTATATCGTATGTATTGTACCCCAATGTTTCTATCGGGAAGTATCTGTAATGTAAACAAGTCATGTAAAGTCATTGAGGTTAACCCTCCATTATAAGTCGGGGCAATAGTCCCCACAATTGAGTTAAGGTTAACCCTCCTTGTTGATCGGAGGAAAAATTCCCCACATTTGTGGGGCACTAGGGTTATTAGACTCTCCTAGAGAAGTCAGCCCTGGTAAGTAATTTTTAAGTGAGGCCGACTTGTTGGAGTGGACATTAAGTGAACGAAAGAATATAAATAGAGAGTGAGCCTCTCTATTTATCACACACACACACACTCACTCACTGGGACGCATGCATGAGAGAGAGAGAATAACTGTTGGAGATCATCTTTTCTCTCTTTGGGTTTTACTGCTGCCATTGGTGCTCATTCTATCTCTGAGGAAGTTGCGGGGTTTTCTCCTTTATGATTTCCCCGAGGAAAATTCTTTGTGTCTCTTGTCTCTTGTGATTTTTGTTGTGCATGTTATTCTCTCAGATAAGATCCTAGATCATATTTCTTAAAGGATAAAAATCTAACACTGGGTGTTCTGAGTTTTGTCTCCTGATGCTGGAAAAGTTGAAATGGTGAGAAAGTTTGCAAGTCAGAATTGAGTTATCGCAAATATAATTTGACAATTGGGATTGCTTGTAAAGTTAATTAAGAAGTCTATTAACTAAGATTAAGATGCTAATTAGTTTGATGCATATGTTTTAAATATTATGAGGGAAGAATGTGATGGATTGAGAAAAATTTAGAAGCTCATTTTTTTGTAATGCTCCCTCCGATGATTGGTTCAGTCAAGAGGGACATGATAAAATGGTATCAGAGCAAGAGATATTGACAGAATGGTGTTGAATGACTTCCCCATCATCTCAAAGGTACACTGAGGTGAGCGGGACATGATAGAGTTGTATTAGAGAAAAGATTACAACAATGGGTCTGTTTGGGATAGAACCCACACTTGCAGGTAGAAAGTTAGAGCTAATGGTTGCAATCATTGAGGTTGTTTGGGCCGAATCCATACTTGTAGGAAGAGAATTAGAGATGCAAATAAAACTGCATATGAACTTAATTTGACAAAATTGTCAACAATGATAGCCTCCAGAAATGCATAAATGGAATAAAGAACTAGTGAATTAAGAACCAGTGTGAATTAATCCACGAGACCGATTATATTAAAGAAACTATAGTTTGTATATCATTTCATGTGTTATTAAAATGACTAATAAATGTTTATGTGATGCATATTGCTTGCAGTTGATAGTATTTGATCAAGTGTACCAAAAGGGAAATAGTTACAAAGGTAAATGGTGACCATGAATGATTCCCAAGATCCTTATGAGCATGATGAGGATGTCCTTGGAGAAAATACGTAAGAGGAAAATGTTGAGACAGAATCCAATGGGAAAAGAGAGCAAAGCACTCCCCAAAATTGAAGTAAGACAATGAGAAGTTTCAATGAGAGGTTGATCAAGGTTCATGAAGAGTAGAACCATATTAATACCAACATCCTTTACAGCCTCACTGATATTGAGCAGAGAGATAACCTTGGGTATAATCCAAGTAATGTTGGTCAAGGAAATGTAGAGATCATTTCTAGAAGTCACGCTGGGAAAAGGATGTTAATTCCAAGAAATGGTTCTACGAGCAATGCACGTAAGGTATTGTTATCAAGATATTCCTCTAGCGGGTCATGTGATTCTTATGCTTCTCAAAGTACTCCAAATTGTACTTCCCATAGGTTTCACAAAAGAAGGAATTTTAAAAGGACTTTGCCAAGAGAATCTAGAATGGAAATAGCTCCCACATTTGACAGAGAAAGTAATGTTATTGTGAATCTTGTAGTTTCCTTGTGAGATTATCATATTCACAACGAAATAGGAAAGGCAACCAAATTCGTGACCTACGATATCCATGACTTTCGAAAGAACTTGGATGTCACATAAGTCAAGCATACCGACACTTTAGACAAGTGAGAACACATGTCTAGGGGGCATCCCTATGACCAAGAAACCCTAAAATAAGGAAAATGAATGAGTAGTCGAGAGAAACTTGGTGGAATCTCTTAGTAGGATGGTTAATTAGAGTTTAAAACGAAAATAAGAGATTCATAGCATCAAGGTGAAAAGACCCAATTTTTCCTTAGGGTTTTTGGTAGAAAAATGGGATCTAAGGAAAAAGGGTGAAAATTACTGAAATTTGATACTCAAAATAATTGTTGGGTGTAAGATTAGGCAAATGGAAATGAAACCAACAATACCGAATTTGTGGTTTGTGATCCCTAGTAGTCAGCTAGTGCTTTGGATAGGAAAATGGAGTCTGATTCAACCAAAAATTTAAATATAGGGTTTTTATGTTAAATCTACAGTGGGATTTTAGTTTTATAGCTCACCGCAAGCTAGAACCTATGGATTTATGAAACATGGGTTTTAATGTAATGGAATGATGGATAATGCATACATAAAATAAAACAAGGAGAAATTACCTGTGAAACGTACCTAGATTTTGTAGAATGTCTGTGAAATGATGAGGAATGCTACTATTCGGAAAAAAAATGAACATTTTCAGAATAAATCTTGACAGATTTGAGCTCCATCCAATCACCCTAGTGCCTCCTTATATTTTCCAAACCAAAGAAAACCAAATGGTAAGGAAAATGAATGATATATGTAAGATAAATAAAGGAAAAGGTATTAAAATTTCATAATAAAGAGTTACTCCCTGAACCAGACACCCGAGAGTGGAGACGGGGTGAGTTTCCCCACAACTACGTCCTCCCTAACATGCCTCTTCAACCTGCAAACAGATGGGTAAAGGGAAAAATCAAGATATGTCCCGAGAAATGCTCGGTATAGAAGAGTAGCAATATCAATCATCAAAACATCATATCAAATCCACAAAATACATAGAGAGTAGTCCAAGACAAAAATCTATTTATTCAAATTCGGGTGCATTTGCTCATGAATTACAATGGGGGGGTCACCTCTCTTAAATAGTTTTAGAGAGGCATAAACCCTAACTCACTTTACCATGCAACAATTAAGATTAAAACATCATCAATAGTGGATATCAACAATACATAACTTATCACATGGATGAAGTGACTAAATCAACAAAAGGGGGCACACTTTGCTCAAGGATGCCTATCCTAAGTCAAACTCAAAATATAACATAAAGTGTGATACAATAATATACTGAGGGGGTCACTTAGGGGATTAATTCACCCTATGCCCCTTTACAACTTCAAATGATATGATATAACAGTGAAATACATGAATAATTAATCAGAGGGGGTGCCCCTTGGGGGGTTTTCCTCACTAGATGAGCCATAATAAAATTATTTGGACATATGTTGACTGTAAGCTGCTGAAGGACTATCGAGGATGCTAAGAAACATCATCTGTCAAATTTCCAAGCCATTTCATTAACTCAGGAGACCAAATCGATTTTTTCAGTGATTTACTAATTCATTTTTTGCTAGTACAATCTCTAGAAACTAATAAATCCACAATAACACTATCCAGGGTGAAAACTGGTTAAAACTGATTGCTTTGGATGGTATGGATATATAGATATATAGAATAATGATATAAGTGACTAATCACCCCTTGGAACACTTCTCTTCTCTAGGAGAACCAATCATACTGCTATCTGGAATAAAATTTGATCATTTGGCCAATAATTAAGTGATAATAATCACTTTTCTGGAGAACTGGGGCCAAACTCTCAAAATGGAAAAGCTACAGTATTGGTCTTTGGCATGTCTGGAACAACTATAGACCATGTTGTAGTTTTGAGTCCCTTCCTTTGGAAACATGATTGACTTGGTCAACTAGGTTGACCAGGTGAAAGTACCCAAAATCAAGGTGGGATATTGTATCAATATGATCCTGCAACCATCCAAGGTAAGAAATGCTCCAACAATGTATATCAATACCCATCTTAAATCAATTATTCATGATCATGGTGACAAGTAATAATAATGATAGTAAAATGTACCTTTGCTTCTGAAAAATATTAGAATCTTCTAGAAGTCTGCTTGTTCATGTCATACATACAAAGTGTAAAAGATGTGCTACATATGGGTGAGGATGGAAGAACCAGGTCAAGGAAAGGGGAGATGACTTTTGACTGAATTTAACTCAACGATCCATCCGAATGATAACCAATACACTCTACCAATGTGACATATAAATGATGGATGAACAATAGGGAATGGTGGTGTCTCACAAGTGGATGGGATGATCTAAAAAGGTCCATTCAACCTTAACAATCATGTCTACAATGCACACCCAAGATAAAGAACGAGCTCCATGAGGATCGTTTCTACGACCCTTGTGTTGAGTACACAAGAAACTATAGTGAAGAGATCCTAGGGGAAACTTAGAATTAGTTTTCCTTTACTCCATATCACATAAAAACCCTTAGGCTCTGTGAGGAATAAATCATTATATTTCAATAATAGGCCAGCAGTCTTTAGATTTAGCATTTGTTATTCCACTGGTTTATTTTGTCCTTCCACAGTTTCATTTCATAGCCTTTGTGATTTGTGTCTAAAGACATAGTTTACAATTTCATAATACATATAAAATATAACACATAATGCATGCAATGATGGTAGACATAATGCTTCAGGTTTTAGTTGACAACTTCTCAGGAAACTAGGGGGAATAGCCACAGTCAAGACCAAATATCGAGAGCAATCGACCGGAGAGGTAAAGGCTTCAAAAGCCAACCTACCTAAGATCAAGAACCAACACCAGCGGGTTCTCCTGGTCTAGAAGGATCAAGGCTTCGACATTTTTTCTTGCACAACTCAAAGCCAAGACATAAGATAACATGGGATCCATCATGAATAGGGGTCAAAATGGGGAAAGGGATATTCAATCTCACAAGCCCCCATTAATCTAAGTCATGGAAAAAAAAGGTGGATGAACTGGATGGATGGGGACAAATGAAATGGAACCATCCTAGAACCAAGGTTTACACTTTGTTCAAACATGGCATGGGAAACAGTCTTCACATTGAATTCCTTTATTAATCATAACACATGTTAGAGCAATATAGAACATATAAGCATACATCACCATAATCATCCTAACATGACAAGCATAGGAGTTTGAGATACATCATAAAGAAAAACTAAACCAAATAAATATCCCTGATCTCACCATGTATACATGTATCCAATCTGATAAGCCCCTCTATAATTGTGTGTACCAACTCATGTTCTGTTGCTCTGCTCTAATGAACTAGATCATCACCGAAATAATCTCAATGGAGTCATGAATCTCAGTCATGGAAAGGAAAGTCCGATGAATAAGGATCTAGAATGGCTGAAGCTATGAAGACCCATGCTAAAACCCCATGTAAAAAGTAGCCCGAAATAAAATAAGAGACAAGTCTACATGCTGGATCATGGAAGCTCGACTGCAAATGTGTATGTGATAACATCTAGCTCTAACTGGGAAAGGTCTCTAATGAATCCTGAGTGCTTGAGAACCTCGGAGATCTCTGGTTTGCAACACCATCACCAACAAGAAATCCAACACATGCTAGCGCATCCATCATTCTACTTCATTTCCAAGTATTTACCTATAACATACACACATGGAAGAAAGACATACCAGAGCAACATGTATGGGAAAAATATATGCGTAAAATAGAATGACCGAAAATAAATGTTGAAAGTATTGTGCTGAAAAGTAAATTCTAATCTACTCATTTCAAATGCAGTAAAAGACAAATACTGACACTACTCAGAAACTAGAAGATTCGTGCATCAATCAAATAGAAGATAGACTCAAACAACTACTTAAAGATCTTATTTGTTCCTACCTACCCTATTCTAACCAAGTAGGAAAGTGCTAAGTAAAATGATAGATCCTATGTAACCACTCGCTAAAATGATCGATTGTTCTTTCTTTATAGTTAATGTCCCAACAAGCCAGAGATGGTTTAGAAGCAATGTATATGAAAATTGAAACCATTTTAACTTGTTGTTTGAAATTCAAAGAAAGATTTGGAATGAAATCATGCCAAGGATGAAATTGACTTTTGACAACCTCATCCATCAAGATACCGATAGGATAAGAAAAAGAATGCAAGCTTGTTCTTGATGGAAGAAGACAATATGACTCATGATTCAGCTCTGCTATGCAAATATTTTTTCTCTCCTCTACATTAGTAGGAAACTCATTTCTGTTCACTCCAAAAAAAAATGGAAAAACCAAATGGGGATAAATTGTAATGTGATAAAACTAAGATTGAAATTAACCCCTATTGTTTTTCCAAAATGGAGAAAAGATGAAATTGATGTTTATACACCTTCTCCAGCCATCCATAAGACAAATTTACAAATTGAAACATATCATTCATCAAATATGAATGAGAAGAGATATAAAGTGCCTTTTCTCCAATTATGTGACAAATTTCAAATCCCTGACTAGAAATATTGAAAGTAGTAGCTTGATTGGACCACAAACCCATACAAAAAGACTCGAAAAATTGGGACGAGAGGGCGGATTGAAAATTTTCTCCTAGATGACTTGGAATAATTGATCTCGGAATTTGATGAGAAAAAAAAGATTTCAATTGAATTCCAGGAATGATTGCAAGATTTGAAGAAAGGTTAATATCCACACATTGAACCGACACATCTTGATTAAAGATTGGATAAGGAATTTTAAAACAAGGATGTTTTTTATCAAGTTCACTTACAATCATATCATAATTATCATCTGATTGATTTTCTTTCGAGATATGATAATAATTTGAATCAATATCTTCGTCAACCAAGCAATGAGAATATTCGATGGATTCACAAATGAGAGATTCAACTATGGATGGTTCCTACTAGTGGCCATTTTGTTCTCCCTATTTATTTGTGCCTTCTTGATCTAATGATGACAATATTTTAATAATTTCCCCTTCTATATCAATATCAAGGTCATAATCTTGAAGGGTTGAGATTTGATCATCATCACTCTCTTGCATCGAAGATTCAATCAAAGGAATGACCACTGTTGGATCAAGAAAGGTGGAATCAATTTGACAAGGAAAATCGACAGTTATCTCGTTATGGTTATCTTGATCATCTTTATCAGATTAATCCTCAACAACAATATCATTATTTGGATGTGTGGATTTATCAATGCTTTTACCCCATTCTTTTCTTAATAAATTAGTGAACATGTCGTATCCAGTGATGGATCTCGGTACTAATGTGTATAACCAAAAATCAGTGTTACCTCCTAAGGATTCACAAAGGGCTCACATATAGACATATTCATGTTCTACACCCATGGATTCCATATAACACCAACAAGCATCCAAGTGGTTTTCAATTGATTCGATTGAATTTTCAAAGACACGAGGCAACCCTTCACTGTACTCTTTTGGCATAGGATGAGGTGCCTCATAGATTTTAGAGAAGTCAAGATGAGATAAAAGTTTCCTTTTAAGCTTGGTTGGATTTTCCTTGACTTCATTGAAAAAATAGAGGAATGGATTCAAGTTCATTATGATTTATGGGATGGGTTTGCTTCTCAGTGGAGCCGCGTTGTGGAGTCGCTAGGTGAACGAATTGCAGTGTTCACCAATGGATAATTTCATAGGAGAGATAGAAACAAAAAAATGATTATGTTGAATTAATTAATTGAAATGCAACCATTGAATTTAAGTCCAGCTGTGATATGAATGAATAACAAGGTAACCACATTCACAGACACCAAAGGTACATATAATGAACCAAGGTAAACCTCTACCTCCCTGGCAATGACGCCAAAAATGTTATCACAAATCTTGTAGTTGCCTCGTGAGATGATCCTATTCAGAATGTCAAAGGAAAGGCAACCAAATTCATGACCTATGATATCCAAGACTTTCAAAATAACTCGGATGTCACATCAGTCAAGGATACCGACACTTTAGACTAGTGAGAACATAGACCCAGGGGGTGTCCCTATGACCAAGAAACCCTAAAATAAGGAAAATGAATGAGTGGTTGAGGGAATCATGGTGGAATCACTTAGTAGGATGGTTAATTATAGTTTAAAATGAAAACCAAGAGATTCAAAGCATCCAGGTGAAAATTCTTAATTTTTCCTTAGGGTTTTAAGTAGAAAAATGGGATCTAAGGAAAAATGGTGAAAATTACTGAAATTGGACACTCAAAATAATTCTTGGGTTTAATATTAGGAAAATGGAAATGAAACCAACAATACCCAATTTGTGTTTTGTGAAAATGACCATTTTCCCCAAGAGGGGTGTTTTTCCTTAGTAGTCGACTAGTGCTTTGGATGAGAAAATGGAGTCCGATTAAGCTGAAAATTTAAATATATGGGGTTTATGTTAAATCTAAAGTGGTTTTTTATTTTTATAGCTCGCTGCAAGCTAGAACCTATGGATATATGAAATGAGGGTTTTAATGTAATGGAATGATGGACAATGCATACAGAAAATAAAACAAGGAGAAATTACCTGTGAAATGTACCTAGATTTTGTAGAATTCTTGTGAAACAATGAGGAATGCCACTTTTCGGACAAAATGAACATTTATGGAATAAATATTGACAGAATTGAACTCCAACTAGTCACCCTAGCGCCCTCTTCTACTTGCCCAACCATAAAAAATCAAATGGTAAGGTAAATGAATGAGATCTATAAGATAAATAGAGGAAAAAGAAGTAAAAGTTCATAAGAAATATTTATTCCCTAAACCGGAAACCTGAGAGCGGAGATGGGGTGAGTTCCCTCACAACTGTGTCCTCCCTAGCATGCCTCTTCAACCTGCAGACATATGGGTAAAGGAAAAAATCAAGATATGTCCCAAGAAATGTTCAATATAGAAGAGTAGAAATATCAGTCATCAAAACATCAAATCAAATCCACAAAATGCATAGAGAGTAGTCCAAGACAAAAATCTCTTTATTCAAATTCCGGTGCCTTTGCTCATGAATTATAATGGGGGGGTCACCTCTTTTAAATATTTTTAGAGAGACATAAAACCTAACTCACTTTATCATCCAATGGTTGAGATTAAAACATCATCAATGGTGGATATCAACAATACATAACTTATCACATGGATCAAGTGATTGAGTCAACCAAAGGGGTCACACTTTGCTCAAGGACGCCTATCCTAAGTCAAACTAAAAATATAACATAAAATTTGATACAATAATATACTAAGGGGGTCAATTAGGGGATTAATTAACCCTAAGCCCCTTTACAAATTCAAATCATATGATATAACATTGAAATACATGAATAGCTAATCAAAGGGGGTGCCCCTTGGGGGGATTTCCTCACTAGTTAGGCAATAATAAAATAATCTAGACATTTGCTGACTATAAGCTATTGAAGGACTATCTGGGATGATGAGAAACATCATCTGTCAAATTTACAAGCCATTTCTTTGACTCAGGAGACCAAATCGATTTTTTCAGTGATTTACTAGTTCATTTTTTGTTGGTACAATCTCTAAAAACTTATAAATCCACCATAACTCTGTCCAGGGTGCAAACTAGGGAAAAATGGTTGCTCTAGATGATCTAGAAACATAGAATAATGCTATAAGTGACTACTCATACCCCCTGGAACACCACTCTTCTCTAGGAGAACCAATCATGCTACTATCTGGAATAAAATTTGATCATTTGGCCAATAATTAAGTGATAATAATCACTTTTTTCTAGAGAATCGGGGCCAAACTCTCAAAAATGGAACAAATATAGACCATTTTGTATTTTTTAGTCACTTCCTTAGGAACCATGATTGACTTGGTCAACTCGGTTGAACAGGTCAAAGTACCTAAAATTAAGGTGCGATACTGTATCAATATGATCCTGCAACCATCCAAGGTAATAAATTATCCAACAATGTATATAAAAAACTAGCTTAAATCAGTTATATATAATCATGGTGACAGGTAATAATAATAATATTCAAATGCACATTTGCTTCTGAAAAATATTAGAGTCTTCTGGAAGTCTGCTTGTTCATGCCATACTTACAAAGTGTAAAAGATGTGCTACAGATGGGTGAGGATGGAAGAACCAGGTCAAGGAAAGGGGAGATGACTTTTGACTGACTTTGACTTGGTGATCTATATGAATAATAACAAATACACTCTACCAAGGTTATATATACATGATGGATGAACAATATGGCATGGTAGTGTCTCACAAGTGGATGAGCCGATCTGAAAAGTATCCATTCAACCTTAACAATCATGTCTACAACTCACATCCAAGCTAAAAGAAAAAGCTCCATGAGGATATTTTCTAGGACCCTTGTGTTGAGTACACAAGAAACTGTAGTGAAGACATCCTAAGGAACACTTAGGATTAGTTGTCCCTTACTCCATCTCACATCAAAACCATTAGGATTTGTGAGGAATAAATAATTACATTTAAATAATAGGCCATCAGTCTTTAGATTTAGCATTTGTTTATCCACTGCTTTATTTGAGACTTTCACAATTTCATTTCATAGCATATTTTATTTGTGTCTAAAGACACACTTTGAAATTTCATTTGTAAGATTTCATTTCATAATACAGATAGCATATATCTTATAATGCATTCAATGATGGTAGACATACTGCTTCAGGTCTTAGCTGACAACTTCTCGGGAAACTAGGGGGAATATCCACAGTCAGGACCAAACATCAGGGGAAACCAACCAGAGAGGTCAATGCTTCAAAACCCAACTCACCTAAGCTCTAGAACCAACACCGATGGGTTCTTCTGGCACATAATGATCAAGGTTTCGACAAGTTTTGTTGCACAAATAAAATCCAAGACACAAGACAACATGGTATCCATCATGCATAGGCGTCAGAATGGGGAAAATGATCTTCAATATCACAAACCTCCATCAGTCTAATTCATGGGATAAAAAAAAAGGTGAATGAATTGGATGGATGCGGACAAGTGACATGGAACCATCTTAGTACCAAGGTTTACACTTTGTTCAAACATGGCATGGGGAACAATCTTCACATTGAATTCCTTAATTAATCATAACACGGTTTAGAGAAATATAGAACATATAAGAATAGGTCACCATAATCATCCTAACATGATAATAATAGGTTTTTGAGATGCATCATAGAGAAAAACTAACCCAAAGAAATATGCCTAATATCACCATGTATACATGCCTCCAATCTGAAAAGCCCCTCTATAACTGTGTGTACCAACTCTTGATCTACTACTATGCTCTAATGAACTATATCACCACCGAAAGCATCTCAATGGAGTCCTAAATCCCTGCCCTGGGAAGGAAATTCCAATGAATAAGGCTCTGGAATGGCTGAAGTTATGAAGATCCATGCTAAAACCCCATGTAAAAAGTATTCCAGAATAGAATAAGAGACAACTATGCATGTTGCATCATGGAATCCCGACTACAAATGTATATGTGATAACAAGTAAGACAAGTCAGGAAGTAGAAACATGGATTCTTGGGATGAAGAAATATTTTTGGATCCATGTCTATTTAGGAAATGAAAAGGACATAATTTCTAATACAAACTCAATGGAAAAAATTCAATTTGGTGGGAGCACCTGATGTAGGTGAAAGGAATAAAGGAACGAAGAATCAACTGGAAGCTATTCAAAAATTATTTTAAGGAAAAGTACATATCTACCAGGTATTAAGATAATAAGAGGAAAGAGTTCAATGAACTAAAATTGGGACAAAAGTCAATGGAAGAGGTTTTCATAAGTTTTTGGAATTGTTGAGGTATGTAGATTACATCAAGGATGAAAGATTAAAGATTCAAAGCTTTATTGGAAGTCTGCCCCAAATTTATAGAGATAGGATTGAGTTTGTTAATCCACCTAGTCTTGATGATGTCATCAAAAAATAAATGTGGGTTAGTTGTGGATTATGATCTTCCCGATTCAAAGATGTTATTTCAGCCGTGTTTGGATCCCATCACCTGACAGGGGGTGTGGGGGCTCTTGTACCCCCACTATAGTCGTCAGGGGGGTCCAGGGGGGGCAAAGACTATTTTGGGAGCCCCCCTGGAACGGGTTTAGGGGCAACGACCTTGTAACAAAAATTTAGTGAAAAAATGCCTTGTTGTTGTAATTTCATAGTCATGACTTGGTCAATAATGGGTGATTTACAAGCCCATGGTATTTGGGAAACCCATGGTATTCCCTTTATAAAAGGAAGGTAGTGTAAAGCAGTTGTGTATTGTATTGTAGCATTGTAAAAAAATCTCTATGATTGTGTGAGAGAGACTGTGAGAGAGTGAAGAGGAAGTGCAACGAGGTTGTTGCAGGTTGTATCCCTTCATTTTGTTGGATGGTAGTAATAAAGGACTTGCAATTTATGTGTGGACGTAACCCATCTTAGGTGAACCATGTTATATCCGTGTCTCTCATGTAATGTGTTTAATATTTTAATCTAGTTTATTGTTTATTGTTATTGCTCTGCAATCTTATTTTTCTAACAATGTGTTGCTATGATAAGAGAAAAGGGTAATCAAAAGTTAAACTAGCATGGAAAGGAAATTCAAAGGGAATATTTGTACAAAGGAAAATTGGATTTAAACCTCCATTTTGATATCAGCCAAGGAATTTCCAACAAGGGAAACAAGCACGAAGTGGAAATGAACCGACAATAGAAACATAAAAAGGGAAAAAGGGACCGCTTCGGTGTTGGGTATGTGGAGTAAACCACATGCTTAAGGGATTTCTGCATCGAAGAGAGAAACATTGAAGTTTGAATAACCTAGAAGAAGTGTGTATAGTGGAGGATATGGATAAGGAAACTCCTCTAATTTATGCACCATTGGATAAGCACCAGGAAAACCATCAATCGACATTGGTGGAAGTTGAAGGTAAGATTTCTAAGCAATCAAATTATGTTTTGATAGATCCATGATCTACCCATAGCTATGTTGCATCGGAAGTGGTTGAATTTTTTCTCTTGGAAAAATGTAGCATGACAAGTCTTGGTTATTTCAGTCATCCACTTAAACAAAGATAAGAGTAAGTGAATTAGTGATGGAGTGCATCATAGAGTTGAATGGATTCCTCACAAAATTAAATTTGAATGCCCTACCAATAGGGTCATATGATGCTCTTATTGGTAAGGATTGGTTGGAAAAGGATAGGGTCAAGGTAAACAATTATGAAAATGTCCTTGAATGCATTGATGAAGAGAAAAGGTCAAGATTGGTGAAAGAGATTCCCAAGCCAGTTCTGGTAATTTAGATTTCAACCTTACAGTTAAGATGTTTTGTGAGAAATGTTTCCAGCTATATGCGTACCATGTATCAAATCCATTAGAGGACAAATACCCAAGGATAAAATATTTTTTAGTTATTACAAGAGTTTAAAGATGCGTTTCCAGGTGAAGTACCAGGACTTCCACCAAAAAGGGACATCAATTTTATAGTAAATATTGCTTCAAGGAAACACTAGTTTCCAAACCTCCTTAGAGAATGAGCATGCCAAAATTAGTAGAATTGAAATTGGAGCTATAAGAATTCATGAAAAAAAATCATGTCATACCCATTATATCTCTTTAGGGAGCACCGATGTTATTTGTCAATAAGAAAGAGCGGAATTTAGGGCTATGTGTTGATTCCATGCAACTAAATAAAGTGATAGTCAAGAATAAGTACCCATTGCCTAGAAATGATGATTTGTTTGATCAAATGAAGGGATCCAAAGTGTTTTCAAATATTGACTTGAGGTTTGGTTATCATCGAGTGAGAATAAAAGAAGAAGGCATTCACAAGACATATTTTTGGACAAGATATGGCCATTATAAGTTCACAGTGGTACCATTTGGTCTCAACAATGCACCCACCACATTCATGTGTATCATGAATAGTATTTTAAACAAGTATTAATTTTGTGCAAGTGTTCTTGGATGACATTCTCGTCTACTCAAAGAGTGAAGAAGATCATGAGGAACACTTGATAATGGTATTGCAATTTCCTAGAGAACACAAATTGTATGTCAAGATAAGCAAGTGTGTGTTAACAATAAAATTAACACCCTTGAGAGTGTTGGTCTGAAAATATATTTCTACTTCGCCCGCAACATGAAGATCAGAGTTTTTGAACAATTCAGAGTTTTGATTTCTCATTTGAACACTTCTTCCACCAAGGAAGAAATGTTGCAGGCAAGGTGTCTCTAAAGAGGCCAATTCCATTACCACTTAAGGGCAAAACCTAGTTCCTATAACTCACATCGTGGAAAAATGCCTAACATGGGTATTAATTATCCTGAAAATATTGAAAATCAAGTTTTATGCCTAAAAACTAGGTAAAGGGGGTTTTTTGAAGGAATTAATAAAAACACTTCAAAAGTCATAATCCCACAATCATGGTTTAGATATTGGGTGATCAAAGCCCAATCCTATAAAAGGAAGGAATATGAGGTGAATTGGAGGAGACAAATTAGAGAGCAAAGGCATGTTGGAGGAATTGACGGCTACAAATTACTTTTCTACCACAAAGTTTTTGGGAATCAAAGGAATGGATTGTAGAGGAGGAGGTCTAGGATATGGAGGAGGAAGACACTTGAAAGGGCTATAAGTATTTCTAAATGTTTATTTATTATGAATCAATTCAATCTTCTTCCCAATTCTTGTATAATTTTTTCCCTTCAGAGTTTCATGTTGATGTGGAATTGGTAGGCAATTAGATCTAACCCATATTCATAGTTTGGTAGGATAGTAGGAAGAATTTTGTGGTGAGATTTCTAGGTTTGAAGGAGACTCAAGGAGCTGCAAGGACAGCCATCAAGGGACTCCATAAAACAACAAGGCTAAAAATAGGTATTCTCCTCCCTTCCTACCCTTCTCAAACTCCATGAAAGAAGGTTTTATATCTTAGGATTATTGTGATAATTGATTTGTTTTCTGTCAAATGGGCTTCACCCACCCCATAGAAATATGAGAGTATTTTATTTCTTCAAATGTATAATACTCCACTAACAGAATGGTGACTTCGCTGGGGATCTAAGGGGTTCTTCTATTGAAACTAGTTTTCCTAAGTTTTACCCCTTGTTTGGGTGTTTCTTTCCTTTTAAATCCTTTGATGCATGCTTGAGCTTTGTCCATAGAGGCTTTAGTTTAGTTCTAGACTCTAAAACCAACCGAGTTTGTCCTTTACCAGCCAAATATTGAAATATTTGGATGGGATCTCAGGTTTATTGGGTAATCACGGGTATAGGAAATGTATAGTCATGAATTCTGTTGGGCACCCAATATGCAAGTATATTATTACCAACATACAGAGTGTACAAAATTTATTGTCAACCCGAGAAAGTCTTTTATTTCAAAGCTATCGTG
>LPNX010277055.1:116384-249628 GCA_001517045.1 Pseudotsuga menziesii
ATTCCTTAGAAAATCGCGGGTACATGCTACTAACATTTGTGAATTCCTTGGAAAGTCATGGATACCCGCTATGCACAGTTATGAATTCCTCAGAAAATCACAGGTATACACTATACATAGTCATGAATTCCTTTTAAAATTTGTGGGTACATGTTATACATAGCTTTGAATTCCTTTGAAAAGTCATGGGTACATTCTAGTAACAGTCGCGAATACCCATGGAGTGGAAAAGTCACGGTTCTTGATTTTTTTTATGGTTGAATCTTCAGTTGTGGATAATTTAAGTTGATTTTTGCTGCTATATATGTCTTAGGAATATTATAACCTAGGTTTTAGAAAGTATTTACCTCCTTATTATTAGGATTTAGGGATTTTTGGAAGATTTTAAAAGTTTGGTGTGCATTTGACTTGAGATTGAAAATGTTTTGAGATTCCTGATTTTTGGCCTTGGATTGAGTTCATTTTTATACTTTTATAACTTTAAATGAAATCCTAAACACTTGTTGAGTTCTATTATGACCTTTTGGGATAATATTTAAAGAATTTAGAGACATCTTCCCTCAAGTTTGGAAGGCTTGGAAATTTCCTTAAAAACTAGGAAAATCACTTTGCGAAGTAATTGTTTTTAGTATCATTCAAAGTTTTCTTTAAAATAATGCTTAGATATGAAATTTTATGACATGTTTACCATTTAGGTCCTTTATTTCACTCATGAATGTCTGAAATTCTGTATAATTTGGTCATTTTAATCACATATTTGCATAAGGAAATTGTTGAAAAACTAAAGAACATGACACATTGTTTCAATTTATGAACCTTTAGGACATGAATTTTGAAGTCACATGAACTTGCTGACCTGCCACACAAATTGAAATCACAACTAAGACACTTTGAATACCATCATTTAAAAAATCAAATTCACATAAATTCTCAAATAACGGACCTATCACTTAAGATCAGTGCAAACAAAATGAGAGGATCTTTTTCGTTATTTTCAAGCTTCTTAAGATAAGTTGTGTTCGAGCCACGAGTATACACTTCACTTGCGCTTTTGAGAGGTCTTATGAATGAGAAAGTGGATCTCAAGTGTAATAGGAAATTTTTATTTTTTGAAACATATTGTCGAGCCATGAGTATCCTCTTCACTTGCGCTTTTGGGCAATCCTGTGAAAGAGAAAGTGGATCTTGATTCTAAATGATTTTCATGAAAAATCAAAATTGGATCATGATCCTACATGTAATCAATTTAAGAGACTTATTAGAAACAGGAAAAACATTGAACATTCAAACATTTTTTTGTTTCTAATTAGTGATAGTGGAAGCAAATTGAAAACATCTTATGTTTGAAGCCAACCTCTTGAACCCTTGCTAAAAAATTAAAAAGTTTTTTTTTCAAATTTGTAAAAGTGATTCTATTTTGCAAGATGCATGTTTGAAGGATTATTGACAAAACCTATTACCTTGATTTTAGTATAAAGAGTTCATCAAATGAAAATATAGGTTTAACAACATTTTTGCATTTGATTGGTTTAGTATTATAAGTCACAACACCATCAATTTCACCACCACTCCTTGAAACTAATTGAATTACCTTTAAAACCAACACTTAATATAAAAAAAACCAAGATTTTATCTTTTATATCACCAAAAATATTAGGCTAGGTATTTGGGTTAACATGGTGAGTTAACACTCCAAAGCCACAAAACTTTGAAACTAGTATTGATTATAGAGATTCAAATCCTTTAGTAGCAAAGAGTGATTTCCAGGAAAGTGCTTCTAACACAAGCATTAATCATGAGGTCAATCTAAATTAGTAAGGGTGGTACCCCCCCTATTGCTTATTTAGTGCGATATGAGAACATTATATTATCTCAATTAAGTGACAATTCCTCAGGGTGACATCACTTTTTTGAGATAGCTAGTCTATGTGAGTTATCCTAAACTGATGACTGTCATACTTGGCCACCGATTGTGAAGTGGTAACCATAGTTTCTTTTCATAGGGAATCACACAGGGAGTTGTGAGTAGGGGACACGTACAATACCTAAGACAGACACAAGGTTGTTTCATCTCCTTGGGAGGGTGAGTAGCCAAGGGCTAACACTTGGACTCCTAGCGATTGAAGAACAATGTAATAGTTTCTAGTACCTTCACTATTTTGTAATTTTTGAGACGTGATGTCCCTCAAGAGCTACTAAGTTTTGGAAGGCCCTCTAAAAATCCAATTTTTTCACTAAACCTCGGTTTTGTGGAAAGAATTTTGCTTGTTTCTTCGTTAGGGACATTTTTAGTGGTGTGGACACTTTTGTTTTGTTGTAGTCTAGATTTCCTTTAGATATGTTTGATTACATTTGTATATATTTTTCAATTCTAAAAACTCAAAATTCAAAGTGGCTTCTCTCCCGACCCTCCAATCACAGCGACAACGAGGCACGTCACCAAAACTTGAAGGCCCCGATAAAACATGACGGATATAAAAACAGAACTCAGAATACTTTGAAACTAGACCATTTTTAAATTCAATTAATAATAATATAGAATATCAACATCAACCTAATCCTGAACCATTTACAGAAACAATTGTAAATATTGCTCAATTTGAAATTGAAATGGTAGAAAACCATATAGTTGATCCTACTAATCCACCTTTACATATTTTAGACCCAGTAATACTTGCGATAAACAAATCATTGGATAACCTCAACCCTCTTTTCACATATTCAAAAAACATGCAAAATTTTACACTTAACCCTTTGGCTTCTTCAAAAGCTCTAGGAACCACATTCGGTCATCCCCAAATGGTTGTTGGAGGAGGTAATTCCTCCAATTCGAACCTAGTGACAATCCCAACTATTAATGTGCATGTTAATAACATAAATTCAACCAACACTTCAGTTCTAGTTTGTACAATTCTAGGTTGCAATCCTGGAAGTACATCCACTTCATATACAGGTATTCCTATTGGAGGGTGTACCTTGCCAAAAATGGGTTTCCCATACGGCAGGGATTATCAAGGTCAAAAATTACAAGGAGTTAATTTGAATCCTTTTGGTAAACCTAATACTTGTCTAGGTTCCACTTCCAGAGGAAACTCTACACATTGGAATGGTAATACTCCTAGTGGAGGGAATGGACCTTGGAACATGAATACCAATTGGAGCCATCATCTGTAAATGAGTGGAAATGTCCTGGAAGGTTATCATCCTACTAATATTAGCACAATGTCTGGGGGAAACCCCACACCTCCAATGACCACTATGCTAGGGGGAATTCCACCTATGAATCCTATCTTAAACTTGATTAGTATGGGTCTTAGAAGTAACCAATATTTCAGGAACCTACCCCCAAAAGGGGGAAATACACATTGGAATACTTCTCAATTACAAGGACAATATCCTTGGAATGGTCAAATCCCATGAAACGATCAACCTTGTTGGAGTCCACATCCACAAGGAGGTAATTCACCTTTCAATTCCATCCTACAATGCAATGCGAAAACTCTTGGGAATAACCAATCTTTTTGGGGTCCTCCTTTTCAAGGAGGAAATCCACCCTGGAACGTAAATCATACCCCAGGTCAGTGGAACTATCAAGTTCCACCCACATATCAAACACCTATGAATCTACCAAATTTATCCTGGCTGACCAATGATCTTGTTCTACATATGAATGGATGGCCAACCATACCAACAAAACTTCCTTTGGATATACCCAAGTTTCGAATGAACTACCAGGGGACGATCCGTCAAATCACGTGATGACATTTCAATTATGGTGTTCATCCAATTCCCTAGTCGATGATAGTATTCAATTGAGGTTGTTTCAATGGACCCTGATGGGAAACGCTGCGAAATGGTACATTGAATTGTCATGTAATACATTCTCATATTTTTCATCTTTAGCCATGGTATTTTTGACACTTTTTCAATTACCTATCCGCTATGATACATGTACTAAACTTTTGACTTTGCTTAGGAAATGCACTTCGACTCACATATTTGATCATATACATGAGTGGATGAGACGTCGAAGGATTATTAAAGCAGAAATATCAGATCATTTTTTAGCAAATTGGTTTGTAAAATCACCATTTCCTACTCTTTCCAAAGATGTAGTTATGTCAGGAGCCATGACTAAAGAGAAACTCATTCGGAGTTCCCAACAAATGGATTTGATATATTCACAATCGGGCACACTTTATGATCTAATACCTCTTGATGGAAGACCTGTGTCCGATCCAGCAAGGCCATCGAAAGGACCTCATGTCGATGGTATGATTGGTTATGTCAGACAAATCAATCAACTTACCCAGAAAATGGGACAAGTGTCAGTTCAAACCTCTCAACCCACAGCTAGCTAGGAAAATCAACAACCTGGAAATCCTACCCAAACTTCGGAAATTCTCACAGTCCAAGCAACTGACCAAAATGAAAAAAAGAAGAAACAAAAGAAAAATCCAAATGCTAATACTAGGACAAGATATGCACCTAGAATAAATAATCAACAAGAAGGAAATCAAGAGAAATGGAAAAACATGTATTCTTACAAAATTTGTCAAAGAGATCATCCTACTCACCTATGCCCTCATATGGATGACATTCAACAAATTTTGTCTCAATGCAGTGGACCATAACAACATATTGTGTTGACTCAACCTTTCCACAACAACAACAACAGACAGTTGTTGCATCTCCAATACCCTCGCAAGAGGGAAGCTAGGAAAACCCTCCTCAAGGGGGCAACCTAGAAAACACTCTGAAAGGGGGAAATCCACCCATCACCAACATCTTTCGAATAGATCATGAGTTCAATATTCAAATAAGGGTCCATTCTTATGACACATAACCTAGTGTTTCAGACTCATCGGGATAAAAACCAAATGGTTCTCTCACTATCAAGAAACCAACCATTGACATAGTGCTTCGACTCCCAAAAAGGTTTTTAAGTAAATCAAAACATAATCCTAATGCAAGAGAATCTCAAAACTATAGTATAGTGGAAGACTTATCTCAAGCACCTTGTGCCATGTAGGCCTTGGAGGTATTAGAAAGTTGTCCAACTCAAAGAAAAGCACTATTGTCTTCCATTGGTGCAGGCAATCTGAATGATACCGGTATGATCACCTTTGACTTAGAACAACCAACAAGTAGGATTCCATCACATCGCTTTTCAGATTAAAGTGATATCACATGTGATGAATATTTTTCTAACTATTATATATGAAGGAGCCCTACTTGTGTCATGTCTTTAGGATTTTGGAAAGTCTTAGGATCACCCACTTTGAAACCATCCCACACCATACTTAAAGCATTTGATGGACACTCATTCCCACCTCATGGACTCATTATGGCTTGCCTAATTCAATTGGGAGGTAGAATAGTTCAAGTTAATGTTGAGGTTTTGGATGCACCCATAGATTACAATATTCTATTGGGACGTAGTTGGATACATGCAATGATGGCAGTATTATCTTCAGTATTCCAAGTAATTCAGTTCCCTCATCAAGAAAAAATTATTACGATCAATCAGTTAGATTATTGCACACCTAAAACCGGTATCCACTCAAATGTACCTTTTGTGGAAAATTCACAAATAGTGATTTAATATGTGGGAGTGGGGATGTTTAAAGACTCTTCCCTCAGCAAAACCTTCACAATCCCACCACCAAAATCTAACGATCAAACTACTCATGTTTTCACCATTACATCAGAAGTTAACTTTCCCTTTCCCATTTTGAACAAATCCACTTCAACAATGGGTTTCGCTTCATCAGATGAAACTATAATAGAGGACATCCAAGTTAAAACTAGTGAAGGGAAATAAACACATTTGGAAAAACTTGATGAAACTATGAGTAGTACACCTTTTTCCACCATAGAAATTTCGTATCAAGCAATTAAAAATGTTTCAATGGACTTAGATCAAAATCCTTATCCATTGAAGGAATATGATCCGTACAAATCACATGTATGGGATATCGATAATCTCAACATTCATTAGATCTTAGATCAAACTTTTTCATCTGATGAGGCAATCATGGAAGTCATGAATATCTCGGAACAACCATGGGAATACATGCATCATCGATCATCATTTCTTTCTAAACCGGATTCATTAGAGGTTAAACCTGAAAAAAAATTACCTTGATGATGATATGGAAAGGTACAATTCCATGTCCAAACACACAATGTGCTTTCAAAAATATCTTCTACAAACATTTCAAAAATCATTCCTATCAATATATCCATTAAGCCCGACATCATCAAAAATATCAATATAGGTTCCAATTGCTCTCCGGAGGAAATCACACAATACATTGCTCTATTCAAAGAGTTTCGTGATGTTTTCACTTAGTCATATGAAGAAATGTCAGGCATCGATCCTAGCATTGTCGAACATGAGATAAAAACCTATCCAAATGTCAAACCTGTACGACAACAAATACATCTAGTAAATCCTAAGAAATTTGATGCCATCAAGGTAGAAGTGGAAAAGTTGTTGAAAGATGAATTCATTTACCCTATACCTCTGACTAAATGGGTATCCAATCCAATTCTGGTCAATAAAAAACAAGGGATGATCCGAGTCTGTATTGAATTTAGGGATTCAAATTTAGCTTGCCCCAAAATAATTATCCCACACCCTTCACTGATCATATTATAGATGAGTGTGCCGATAACAAGATATTTTCATTTATGGATGGATTCTTCGGTTACAACCAAATTCAAATTAAGAAATAATACCAACATAAAACAACTTTCATTTTCCCATGGGGCACTTTTATGTTGAAATACTCGACAATATTGAGGGGGGGGGTGAATCAGTATTGTAACTTTTTAACAATTTAAAACCACATTTATTATTTACTTATTAAAACACACAATCAACAAGAACACACAGAACACAAATTTATCGTGGAATCCCAATTGGGTAAACCACCAATACTTCCTATTACCGCAAAATTGTTATTTACAAATAGTTTTTCCTATTGCTACAGACAAGGATGGTATCACACCCTATTTACCAGCAACTACTGGAAGAAGGCTACGACCCCCTGATTCATCAACTACTGTTGAAAGGGGGCTACGACCCCCTGGTTTATCAGCTACTACTGAAAGGATGCTACAACATCCTATTTACCAGCTACCACTAGAAGGAGGCTACACCCCCCTATAGTTTTGTTGCATGCCCTAGCACCACCTACCACCCTAATTTTATATTATTAATATTTCAGATCTTCTTAAAAACTCTTTCACTTGCTTCTCTACTTTGGTATTTGTCTTATGCTATGGCTGCATAGATCTGGATGACAGAGACACTTTATTTCATTCAAAACTGTGTCTATTAATATCTACCAATGTATCTCTCAATAGTTGTGTCTTTTCATTCTTGGATTGTGACTATTAGCTACAGGCACATCCATTCATCATCTACCCTTACAGTTACCGCAATCTTTCATCATGCCTTTGCACCAGACACAACCTTTCATCCTTTCTGTGGCCTAGAATCCATTTTCGCAACTGTGTTAAACATGTTTATGATGATTTTGCACTTTCAATCCTAGAGATGGTCTTTCCACACTTATATTTTCACCTCAATCATTATGCACTATCGATCTCCTTCAAGATTTTTGTGACCGTCGATTTGAGGTGGAAATCGGATATCGGATGTGCCTTTTTCAAATATCATTTCATGATTTTCGAACCAATATTTTTGTACCAAACATTCCACACTACGTAAGGCAGAAACTGACAAACTCATATTTCCAGCTTTTTGGACTTTTTCCTTTTTTCCTTTCCCCTCCCACAACAGTCCTTTCGTCGTTTCCTTTCCGCACTTCGAAAGGAGGAAACCGAAAACTCAACTTTCCAATTTTTCAGACTTTTTCCTTTCTGCCTTTCCACTCCCGCAATGGGACTTCTGCTATTGTATTTATGCACTTGTCTTTTTCACATGGCAGAATGCAGAAGTCAGAAACTCAACATTTCCAAGAATGATCATATGTTCTTCCGCTTTCTGAAATTTCCTTTTCGCACTTCCTCTTATGCACTACGGAATGCAGAAACCAGAAAATCAACGTTTCCAAGAATGAGAAAATGTTATTCTGCTTTCCGGAATTTCCTTTCCACACTGTGGAATGCAGAAGTTAGAAACTCAACGTTTCCAAGAACAAGCATATGTTCTTCCACGTTTCGTGCTTTTCTTTCCTCTCTTTCTTTTCCGCACTGCGGAATGTGGAAGTCGGAAACTCAATGTTTCCAAGGATGAGCTCATGCTTCTTCTGCTTTCCATTTTCCACAATTTCCTTTCCACACTGTGTAAGGTGGAAATCAGAAAACATAACTTTCCATGACTCCAACTCTTTGTTTTTCACAGTTCCACACCCGCACTTTCGTTCCAAATTGGCCTTTCCGCATTGCGGAATGCGGAAGTCGGAAACTAAATGTTTCCAAAACTTTGACCTTTTGATTTCCGTGGTTATGCACCCGTACTTCTGCTCCTGCACTGAGGATTGCGGAAGTCAAAAATTCAATGTGTCTGAAACTTTGACCTTTTGATTTCTGTGGTTCTGCACCTGCACTTATTCTCCTGCACTGCGGAATGTGGAAGTTGAAAACTCAATGTTTATGAAACTTTGAACTTTTGATTTCCGCGGTTTCGTGCCCGCACTTTCACTCCCGCACTACGAAACACAATGTTTCCAACAATATTTTTCATGATCATCCAATTTTCTCCTTCCGCTTTCTATTTGAACCATTGATTTGTCTTAGTGGATCACTTGTCATCCATTGGATCTTGGATATTTGCTGAACTTCAACCTTTCTGCCTATCTTATGCAGAACTAATCCTCAACCATCAGATCTATGATTTATTTGCTTTAACACTTGGCCAATTCTAATCTCAACATGCAAACTAATATGTGTCTTAGTTTTGATAGGTTGATAATTCGCTCATGAAAGAATCAAATGAGAATATAATTCCATGGCTAGATAGACAGTTTACCAGGGAGAAGGATCATGTCATCTTTTGAATATTACTAACACACACACATATTCTGGAGTACATTTGAAAATAGTCTTCCAAACTTTTGTTATGACACTTAGACAAATTTCTTAGTCTGATCCAATCTGCCTAAAACATTGTTTTTGCAGGTCCATAACTTCTTCCTCGGCTGCTTCCAAAACAATCTGAATACATGGTCAGATAGAGAAAACACAAGTCTACAAGAACTCTATGTGCTGCAAGAATTTACTCTAACCCGTGATTTAGGGTGGTCATTCTCTTAGACCCTTTTAGACTAGTTTTGATTGTTTATCCATACTTAGTCAATTTCTTGATTTTCACCAATTTCCATATTTCTCCATAATGATGTCACATCATCTATTTTGTAATCATAGGAAACATATCTTACTAATTTTCCATCAATTATGTTATTCTATGTCATCATATCTGCCATTTCATCATTCATGACATGTCATTACTACCTTTTTCTTTTCTTTCTGACAACTCCCCCTATCATCGTATCTTTCCCTAAGATTGTGCCTATTCTTCTACACCTCCCCTGAGTATATGATCCTCCTTAATGTTATTTTCAGGGTTCTCTTTAAATCATGAGATATTTTTAGAAAAGAATCCCCCAATCATCACTAAATCCTTCTTCATCGCCTTTATAGTAATCTTCATTGGTGTATTATTTTATATCTACATCTTGTTTTTCCTCATAATGGATGTCATCCTTATTTATGCCACTATTATGCTCATCATAATATTTCGATACCTCACAGATGTTTGAAATAATTTTTTCTTCTATATCTTTGGAGTCTTCGCAATCTGATTTTTTCTTCCATATATTGTCATTACGTATTCTCCTTACTTGTCCTTTATTATCTTCTGTGTTAGTGTCTTGTTTCCTTTTTAAAGTTTGGTCTTTTCCCTTGGTTCTGCAGCCAGCAGCCTTGTGACCGAACTTATGGCAACAATGACAATACCCATATAATTTCCCTTTATGATTAATGGATCTTTCAGCTTCTTGCTTCACATATTCCATCTTCTTCCATTGTTTCTGAGCTTCTACTGAAACATTCTTACTTAATTTACATTCTCTAGCCATATGTCCAAATTTATTACATTTGTAACACTTTATGCTATGTCTTTGAAGAAGTACAAAATGGTTATGATTTCTTCCTTTTGGTTTACTAGATATATCATTTTTATGTTCATAACTCTTTCCATAAGCTCTATAGTTCAAGGATTTATGACCAAAACTTTTACAGGAGTAACAATGACCCAAAAATATCTATTGATATCTATTTGTCTTTGGTCTCTCGAATACCTCATTAGCTCTGTTTTTGTTAGGGAAATATGAGACATATTTCTTGATTTCTTCCCTTTTAACAAGATTCTTTAGTGCATCATAGCTTCTTTGATTTCTACCTTGGTTTGAGACAGGGAGATATTCTAGATCCTTTTCTTTGTCATATCCTAGGCCATTTTTAACATATGATGATATTTCACTACTTAATATATCATCTAGGATCCTTGAGTTGTTCTCAAACTTTGATTTGATACATTTTTCATTAACCCCTTTTCTAAATTTGATAATCTCTCTTTTCAAGTTTCTCAGAGTCTTGGATTCTCTCCCTAAGGAGAACTACTAGATCCTCTTCAGCTTTCTTGGCCTCTTGAAGCTGGTTCTTCAAGTCCATAATAATTTGATTTGTTTCTTCTTGGTACTTTGACATTTTCTCTTTCAAAACTTTGTTTCTTTTCCTACTCTTTTCAATTTCATCAAAAACGGCCATGTACTGAGCTTCTATGTCCACTTTTGATTCTTCATCTGAATTTGTTGTTCCTATAAATAGGATTTATGCATCTTCACTTTCATAGTCACCATATTCTTTGGAATAGAAGTTCGCCTGCTTTTTCTTAAACTTCTTCTTACCTATGATTTTATCCTTATGACAGTAGGGTTCTTCATGCCACACTCTCCTCTTGTTTTAGGTAATGACACTTATTAGAAAAATGTCCAATTATCCCGTAGTTAAAACATTTTAGGGTAAATTTCCTTTATATTTATCAATTCCCTTCTCAATTTTTATAATAAAAAGAGATTCCTAACCATCTAGGTTCTTTGATTGATTTTTGGATGAGGCTGTAAATGTTGCTTCTTTCCTTGAGATTTCATTAAGTCCCATTTTCATCTCATATGCAATTTGGATTCCATGTAATCCATCTACTGTCACGTCATCAAGGTCATCTAGTTATTCTAGAGTGGACACTTTTGAGTCATAATTCATTGGTAATGTTCTCAGTACCTTACTCACCACTTCTCTTTCTTTTAATTTACCTCCAAGGCCTCTAATAGAATTTACAACTTCATCTACCCTTAGAAGGTACTCTCTAATGTTTTAATCTTCTTTCATTTTTAGGGTCTCAAACTTCCCTCTATGTGTCTGAAGCTTGTATTCCTTGACCTTATATGCTCCTTCATAAATAATCTTTAACTTATCCCAGGATTCTTTGGCAGTCTTACATCTCATAAAGTTTGTAAATATAGAATTTGTCAACCCACTCAGGATTGCATTTAGGGATTTGGAACTACCTTAATATTGGCCTAGTTCTAGTGGGTGCTTGGTCACCTATTTTATATTCCTTTACAGTTGCATCCCAAACCTTCCATCCAAGGGGCATTAGATGGCACTTCATTCTCACACTCCAGTAAGCATAATTTTCTCCTATGAACAATGGAGGTTTGTTGGTGGCTAAACCTTCTTGTTGATCCATGGTGGTTTTAAATAGGATCTTACCTTCCAGTGGTTAAACTGTGATCAAGGAACCCACTCTCATACCAATTGTTGAAATATTGGACAATACTAAGAGGGAGTGGGGGTGAATCAGTATTGTAACTTTTTAACAATTTAAAACCACATTTATTATTTACTTATTAAAACACACAATCAAGAGGAACACACCGAACACAAATTTATCGTGGAATCCCAATTAGGTAAACCACCAATACTTCCTATTACTGCAAAATTGTAATTTACAAATAGTCTTTCCTACTGCTACAAACAAGGATGGTATCACACCCTATTTACCAACAACTACTGGAAGGATGCTACGACCCCTTGGTTTATTAGCTACTACTGAAAAGAGGCTATGGCCCCCTAGTTTATCAGCTACTACTGAATGGATGCTATGACACCCTATTTACCAGCTACCACTGGAAGGAGTCTACGACCCCCTATAGGCTTGTTTCCTGCCCTAGCACCACCCTGCCACCCTAATTTGATATTATTAATCTTTCAGATCTTCTTAAAAACTATGTCACTTACTTCTATGCTTTGGTATCTGTCTTATGCTTTGGTTGCATAGATCTGAATGACAAAGACAATTTATTTCATTAAAAAATTGTGTCTATTAATATCTACCAATGTATCTCTCAGCAGCTGCATATTTTCATTATTGGATTGTGACTGTTAGCTACGGGCACATCCATTCATCATCTACCCTTACATTTACCGCAATATTTAAATGTTCCTTTGAGCTAGACACACCCTTTCATCCTTTCTGTAGCCTAGAATTCATTTTCGCAACTCTGTTAAACATTTTTTATTCTTCCACACTTTTGATCCTTTAGATGGTCTTTCCACACTTAGATTTCTGCCTCAACCATTCCTCCTTCAATATTTTCATGACCCTCACTTTGAGATGGAAATTGGATATCAGATGTGCCTTTTTCAAATATCATTCCTTTATTTCTGAACCAATCTTTCCGCACCAAACGTTTCGCACTACGGAAGGAGGAAATTAGAAACTCATCTTTCCAGTTTTTTGGACATTTTTCTTTCCACCTTTCCACTTCCGCAACGGTCCTTCCATCATTACCTTTCCACACTTCGTAAGGTGGAAACCAAAAACTCAACTTTCTATTTTTTTCGGACTTTTTCCTTTCTGCCTTTCCGCTCCCGCAACGGGCCTTCCATCGTTGTGTTTCCACACTTGTATTTTCCATAGGGCAGAATGCGGAAGTTAGAAGCTCAACATTTCCAAGAAAGAGGATATGTTCTTCCGCTTTCCGGGCTTTCCTTTTTGCAGTGCAGAATGAAAAAATTAGAAACTCAACATTTCCAAGAACGAGCATATGTTGTTCCACTTTTTGGACTTTCCTTTCTGCACTTCCTTTTCCTCACTACAAAATGCAGAAGTCGAAAACTCAACATTTCCAAGAACGAGCATAGATTATTTCGCTTTTCGGAATTTCCTTTCCGCACTTTCTTTTCCACACTGCGGAATGTGGAAGTTGAAAACTCAATGTTTCCAAAGATGAGCTTATGCTTCTTCCGCTTTTCATTTTCTGCACTACAGAAAGTGGAAATCAGAAAACACAACTTTCCATGACTTCAACTCTTTTTTATCTGCGGTTCCGCATCCACACTTCCATTCTTCACTGGCCTTTTTGCATTGCAGAATGCAGAAGTCAAAAACTAAATGTTTCCAAAAATTTGACCTTTTGATTTCCATGGTTCCACACCCGCACTTTCACTCCCACACTATGGAATGTGGAAGTCAGAAACTCAATGTTTTTGAAACTTTGACGTTTTGATTTCCACGGTTCCGCACCCGCACTTCCGCCCCCGCACTACGGAATGCTTAAGTCAGAAACTCATTGCTTCCAACATTATTTTTCACGATGATCCAATTTTCTCCTTCCTCTTTCTATCTAAACCATTGATTTGTTTTAGTGGATCACTTCTCAGCCATTGGATCTTGGATCTTTGTTGAACTTCAACCTTTCCTCCTATCTTATGCAGAACTGATCCTCAACTGTCAGATCTTGTGCAGGAATTCTTCCTAACCGTCGAATCTATTATTTCTTTGCTTTAACACTTAACAAATTCTAATCTCAACATGAAAACTAACATTTGTCTTAGTTTTGACAGGTTGATAATTTACTCGTGTAAGAACAAATAAGAATCTAATTCCATGGATGGATAGCCAGTTCACCAAGGAGTAGGATCATGTCATCTTTTAGATCTTACTGACACACACACATCTTCTGGAGGACATTTGAAAATAGTCCTCCAACCTTTTGTTATGACAGAAAAATTTCTTATTCTGATCCATTCTACCTAAAACATTGTTTTAGAAGGTCCATAACTTCTTTCTCAACTACTTCCAAGTGACAATCTGAATACATGGTTAGATAGAGAAAACATAAGTATACAAGACCTCTATGTGTTGCAGGCATTTACTCTAACCCATGATTTAGGGTGGTCATTCTCTTAGACCCTTTTAGACCATTTTTTACTGTTTTGTTATACTTTTATCATTTAAGCAATATGATATTAGGATCTTATCTGAGAGAATAACATGCACAACAATAATCACAAGAGACAAGAGACACAAAAAAAATTCATTGGGGAACCATAAAGGAGAAAACCCCGCAACTTCCTCAAAGATAGAATGAGCACCAATGGAAAAAGTAAAACCCAAAGACAAAAATATGATCTCTAATAGTTGTTCTCTCTCTCACTTGTGTGAGCTTCTCTTCTCTCAGTCATGCACTACATTTGAGTGAGTGTGTGTTCCAAATAGAGAGGCTCACTCTCTATTAATACTAGTTTCCGACTTGAAAATTACTTACCAGGGCAAACTTCACTATGCTAGTCTAATAACCCTAATGCCCCTCAAATGTGGGGACTTTGCCCCCCAACCAACAAAGGAGGGTTAACCTCTATGACTTTACATGACTTGATGACATTAATTATTCTCCCGATAGGAACATCGGGGTACAATGAAATACAAATGATTCTCCTAATAGGAACATTGGGGTACAATATAAGATATACAAGTGAATACATTCCGAAGTTACAAATACATCAACACTCCCTCTTAACTAGGAAGGTATTCTCTTGACACAGTTCATCGGCACAAGTCTTCATAACTTGATCATCATCAAAGCTGGATCATCATCATTGCTCATGTTATCTCAAGCAAATGGTGCTATCTCTCAATTCTACTCGTCATAGGAAGTTTGATAGAGCCAGCCCTTTTTCATGTTGGTTGTAGTCCTAGCCTCCATGTAGGTCTTCTTCTTCAGTGCTTATATCATCGGCATGGTAGGAAACACGTACTACCATCTTAGAAAGGCTCTAGCACTTACATTCACCGGTATGGTAGGACACTCCTACTACCATGTGGGAAAGGCTCCAGCACTTATATCCACCGGCATAGTAGGACACGCCTACTACCATCTGGGGAAAGGCCCCAACACTTACATCCACCGGCATGGTAGAACACACCTACTACCATCCATGAAAATTCCCCAACACTTACATCCACTAGCATGGTAGGACACAATTACTACCATCCAGGGAAAGGCCCAGCACTTACATCTGCAGGCATGGTAGGACACACCTAACACCATCTGGGGAAATTCTATGCACTTGCATCCGTCAGCATGGTAGGACACACCTACTACCATCCAAGGAAAGGATCTACACTTACATCCATCGGCATGGTAGGACACACCTACTACCATCCGAGGAAAGGCTCTACACTTACATCCACTGACATGGTAGGACACACCTACTACCATCCAAGGAAAGGGTATACACTTACATCCACTGGCATGGTAGGAAACACCTACTACCATCCATGGAAAGGCTCTGCACTTACATCTACCGGCATGGTAGGACACACCTACTACCATCCTGGGAAAGGCTCTGCACTTACATCCACTGGCATGGTAGGACACACCTACTACCATCCGAGGAAAGGATATGCACTTACATCCGCTAGCATGGTAGGAAACACCTACTACCATCCGAGGAAATGATATGCACTTAGATCTGACCATGGGAGGAACCAATCCTGCCACCATGTCAGAAAGGAACATCACTTACATCTTACGATGGGAGGAACCAATCCTGCCACCATGTCAGAAAGGCACAACACTTACATCTAACCATGGCAGGAACCAATCCTACCACCATGTAACAAAGGCACAACACTTACATCTAACCATGGGAGGAACCAATCATGCCACCATGTCAGAAAGGCACACAGACTCAGCACTTCCCCTTGGAGGGAACCTCGATATGGAGAACACCAAGCTTCTCCCTGAAGTACTCATACTTCAATCTAGCCATTTCTAGTATAGAATTACATCAGGGATGATTACGTCCAAGGATAACATGTGAGCTTAACCAGGACTGATTACATCCGAGGACAACCTACAGGACTGTTTACGTCTGAGCAACCTACGAGCTTCACCAGGATTTTATGCTCAGATAACCTGCCTCACTGGCTATGTTAGAATTCATCACTCCCTCTTTCAAGAGATCTTGATAGGGATCACAAACTGGAGCTTCACTAATCCTTTTATTCTTCATCTATACTTAGTGCCACACAGGACTGCTTCCTACTAAACCAAGAGATCACACCTAATCCCATACTAAAGAAGCACCCCGAAGTGCTATTCCTCTCAATGGCATTGCCTGCCCAATCTGAATCAACATAACCCTCCAGGTTAATGTTGTGATTTGCCTCATACTTGAGTCCATAATCAACTGTAGCCTTTAGGTACCTCACTGCATGCTTTTCAACCATCAGGTGAACATGTCTCAGATCCGTCAGGAACTGACTCAATGTGTTCACATCAAAGAAAATATTCGGTCTCATATTTGTTAGGTACATCAAGGAGCCAATAATCTGATGATACATCACGGAATCAACTGACTCTAATGAATCACCACTCAATAGATTCATGTTTGATGCCATAAGTGTGGTCATGACCTTGCAGTCCATCATCCCAAACCTCTTCAGGTGTTAAGAGTTGCAAGGCAATGACCATGCATTGGCTAAAATTCTTTTGCATTAAGATATAATCATGCAACTGTTTTAGCCAATACAACATCCATCCATATCTCATAGAAACTTTCTAGATGCCTTCCATCTCTACCATGACATCATTGAGATTGTGCACTAATCCAAATTCTCAGCAAAGAGGTTTCATTCTAAATAAGTATCAATGGAGAGTTGTATGGCTACTCACCCATCACATGCGTATTAGTAGTATATTGTCATTAATGCAAACATTCTATCATGCATAACACATCAATTGAATATAAATAAATGCTTAACCAAATAATATCATGAAATGACAATTGAATACTTATCTGACAATTGAATACTTATATTTATTCGTTTCATGGGTATACTCCTTGAGCCTTCAACCTCATCATCTTCTCCATTCATAACAACATCATTTCTTATCCAAATGCTAATATGGATAAGAGGTTCTTCAAGAGTTGAGCCTTCATATTACTCATTGCTTGAGGGATATTCTTTGGATCATGAGAGATTGATCTTTAGTTTCTCCCATTTTCTCTTCTATTATTATGAGTCGAGCTTCTTCTTGTGTGTGCTCTTCCTAGATTATGTTGAAGGTAATCACTTCCTTCTGACACACATTCCTCAAATGAATAGATCCCATGATCCTGGGAGGCCATTCAAGGTGGTTATAACAATATCTTATTCTTCTCGGATTGCTTCATCATAGGATCGAACACTTCCTTTTGGTCTCTTCAAGGATGAAACATGAGGAATGAGATGATATTTAATAGAATATGCAATGATTCTCTTGGCTCTATCCTTAGCCTCATCTCCATCTGGAACTGGAACCTCTACACTTATGTAGGTGTTCAATTCATTTTCTTCAAGAAATAGTGAGATCTATACTTCCATGCTTGGAAGTTGTCAACTTCACCAAGATTGTCATGAAGCTGGCGTGATTAGTCATAATGAGAACCCCAAATGTAAATAGCAAAAGATTAGATCTTATCGATTTGAGGTGTATGTCCTAGTTCTGGATATGGATGATCTAGGGTTTGTCAGAGAAACCCTATTTTTCAAAAATTGGAATATTTTAGATATTATTGTATAGAAAGATGTGCCTTCTCAAGGTGATCTGTCCAATGTACTCCTTTTCTGAAAACAGTGGAGGGGAGCTCCCAGAACAAGAAAACCTAGTTTTCCAATTTCTTCTACATAAATTCCCAATATTGTTTCTGTGGTATCTTTGACATTAATGATCCTCTATGTCTGTAATTTTTTACTGAGGTATCCTCATCTGTTCTCTTTCTAACTCCATAGTTTTGAGCATAATTGTTTTCACCAATTGGGACTTATGAGAGTTTTCCCACTGTGACTTATTTTAGGACTATTTAGCATAGCGAACTTGTACAGACTGCCACGTGTCACTGTTTCACCTTTGGAGTCTAGAAATTTTAACACATAAATTAAAATCCGTTACCTATATGGAACATCTTGAGAAATTTCATTTGGACCTTTGTAGCCTGAGATATAACAATTATCCCAAGGTGTCCTGTTTAGGAATGAATCCTGGGATAGGATGGAACACTGACTCAGAGCAATCATATCTCCCAGATTATAGAAAATATGAGGCCGGAACATTTACACAGGGTACATTAGGAATTCATCTTTGTCCTGTAAAATTTTTGGCTCTTGAGCCTTCTCCAATATAGAGATATAGCGAATGTACCAAAACTGCCAGTTTTAGTATTTTAGGGTTTTTCAGGCCCGAGGTCAAATTAGGCTTTGACTTTCTCGAAGTTTTACCCAACCAAAAATTTCGATCTTGGCCTCTAAATTTTGATTTTGAGGAGGAGAGAAATCCTATGCTAGGCTCACTCAAAAATTCCTCTTTTGTGAAAATCCCTAATTTCCCATAGTAGTGATAGGTCAAAAACTGAAAATGCCTGGAATCAAATTTTGCTTAGACAGAAAGATGCACCCTTCAATGGAAAATTATCCTAGCTTCCTTTTGCTGATGATATATGGAGAGAGACCAAAAAATTAAGAATCCCTAGCTTCTATAGCTGCACATTGTCTTCTTCTTAGGTTAGCTCTGATACCATGTTAGATTTTTATCATTTAAGCAATATGATCTTAGGATCTTATCTAAGAGAATAACATGCACAAAAATAATTACAAGAGACAAGAGACACAAAGAGTTTTCCTCGGGGAAACCATAAATGAGAAAACCCCACAACTTCCTCAGAGATAGAATGAGCACCAATGGCAAAAGTAAAACCCAAAGACAGAAAGATGATCTCCAATAGATGTTCTCTCTCTCACTTGTGCAAGATTATCTTCTCTCACTCATGCGCTACAATTGAGTGAGTGTGTGTTCCAAATAGAGAGTATCACTCTCTATTAATTCTAGTTTGTAACTTGACAATTACTTACCAAGGCCGACTTCACTAGGAGAGTCTAATAACCCTAGTTCCCCTGAACTGTGGGGACTTTGCCCCCTGGTCAACAAAGGAGGGTTAACCTCTATGACTCTACGTGACTTGATTACATTAATGATTCTCCCGATAGAAACATCGAGGTAGAATGAAATATAAATGATTCTCCCGATAGGAACATCAGGGTACAACATAAGATATACAAGTGAATACATTACGAAGTTACAAATACATCAACATGTTTATCCATAGTCAATTTCCTGATTTTCACCAATTGCCATATTTCTTCATAACGATGTCACATCATCTGTTTTGTCATCATAGTCAATATCTCTTACTAATTTTCCATCAATTATTATATTCTATGTCATCAATATCTTCCATTTCATCATTCATTCCATGTCATTACTACCTTGTCTTTCCTTTGACTTATACTAAGATCACTCTACCATTATGTCCTTGGTTATTCCTTTGTCATCATTGAACTTCTTTTCACATCAATGAAAACTATAATCTCAACATTTTTCCTATCGAAAAATGACTTTTGGCCTTAAAAATGTCAAGGATACTTTTCAAAGATCCATGTCATATTTTTTTCATGATATTAAAAAAATCATCAACGTCTATCTCGATGACTTGATAGCTAAATCTAGGAGAAGAGATGAACATTATGCACATTTACGTGTTGTTTTCCCTCGATGTCTATAGTATAACATTATATTGAATATACATAAATGCTTTGCATGCAGTCTAGGAGCTTACTTGGTTTCATAATGATCCAAGGATGGGATATGGGTAGATCACATTAAGGTTGAGGCAATATTGCATTTTCCTTCTTGAAAAAAATTAGACAGCTTCAAAGCCTATAAGGAAAAGAAAAATTCTTGAGAATTTTTATTTCTAATTATGCTGGAATTTCTAAAGGTTTCATTAGTCTCTTAAAATAAGATGCATTGTTCATATGGAATGAACAAGCTCAATGTTCTTTTGATGAAGTGAAACAATCCTTCATGTCAACCCCGATGCTTAGTCCTCCAGATAATACCGAATACTATTTGCTATATTTGGCAGAAACCGAATCCACTTTAGGGATGGCTTTGGTCCAAGAGGATGATTCATCTCAAGAACATGTGATATATTATCCTAGTAAGGACCTTGCTGACCCCGAACTCAGATATTCCTAGGTGGAGAAGTTACCCCCGGCAGTAGTTCATGATGTCCAAATACTTAGAAATTATATACTTCCGAGAAAGACAACTATAGTGGCTGAAATGAACCCCATGAGACACATTTTGTCCCGTTGAATCATCGAGGGGAAGTATTCAAAATTGATATTAATTTTGCAAGAATTTGATCTCGAATTCGTAAATTCTAAATCCAAGAAGACTTTAACATTTGCAGAACTAGTGTTTGAGTTACCCGGCAATAAAGAGGAAACAATAGAAGAAGAATCTCAGGCAAGCGAACATTTATTTCTCATTGCCATTAGTGATCCTTCATATGGAACATTATTATTTATCTCCAAACCCAAAGGATTGATGCTCAATTTTCTAGCATTGAACGACATCGCATCTGATACCAAGCACAAAGCTACCTATTAATTTGGGACCCTTTTATACCATAGAGGAATAGGCTTAATTCTAAGAAGTTTTTTAGCTCATGAAGAAGCTGAGCAAGTTTTGAATGATTGCCATGCTGGAGCATGTGGCAATCATATTTTTGGATGGAAAACTTGCCAAAAAATATTACGTGCAAGATAATTTTGTCCCACAATATTTAAATATTCCATTAATGTTGTTTAAAAATGTCATCCTTGCCAGATATATACAAGAAAAATGCCCGCACATCCTACTCTGTTACACCCTGTAGTAATCATGGGTCCATTTTCAAAATGGACCATTGATTACATGATAATCAACTTGCCTTCATCTAGTGGACACCACTATGTAATAATAGCAGTGGACTACTTCACAAAATGGGCTGAGGCAATGCCTACATTTGACAACACGACAAAAACTACAGCATATTTCTTATTCAATCATGTGATAACTAGGTTCGGTTTACCCAAATAGATCATCACAGAAAACGGGAGCCATTTTATGAATTCCTTTAGGGATGAACTTACAACCAAGTTAGGATTACGATACGATTTTTCCTCACCATATTATCACCAATGAAACGTCAAGTAGAAGGCATCAACAAGGTGTTGAAGACCGTGTTGCAGCGAATGGTTAATTAAAACAAAAATAACTAGCATATGATGTTGTTCTATGCTCTCTGGGATTATTGTACCTCCGCTAAAATGACCACTAGTTTCACTCCTTTCCAGCTGGTTTATGGAGAAGAAGTTTTGTTTCCAATTGAATGTGATATCTCATCACTAAAATTGGCTACCAAACTCTTACCTAACACTTTTACAGAAGAAGAAAGACTCCTCCAAGTTCATTCTCTTGATGAAACTAGAATAAAGGCATCATTTTACGTAGAAGCACTTAAGAAAAGAATCAAATCCCAATATGAAAAAGCATCCTTTCCTCGAGTCTTTTTAGAAGGCAATTTATTTTTGGTTTATGACCAAGGCAATGATAAAATAGGAAAAGAAAAAATTGTACCTAAATGGTTTGGCCCACTTGTTGTCAAAACAGTGTTAAAAAAAAGGTGCATATGAGTTAGTCAATTACGATGGGGAACCCTTGTCGGAGATCAGAAATGGTCTCTATCTAAAAAAATACTTTATGTAGGAACTGAGGCCTCGCGACATTTTTTTGTATTATGTTGTATGATATGTAAAAAACTTTTGTATAATAGTTATTTAACACACACACACACTTATCTTGCTTGGTATCTGTACTTGGCATATGTCAATGGAAACTTTCACTTATTTGGGATATGCGGATGGCGCCAGCCGTATCTCTCAGAACATTGTTTTCATCGCATGGGTAATATTCACTCCAAACAATCAAGTTCTAAGTTCGGGAGGCTATTTCCTTGGACCTGTGACAAATAATGTTGCAAAGTATAGCATGACCTTAAGCTTCTAGCTGAGGCTAACACCCTTTCCCTCCAACAAATTACTATTAAAATGGACTCACAACTTGTTGTATCTCAGTTAAATGGTCAGTATCAGGTTCATGATCCTGTACTGTATATAAATTTTCTACGAATTCATCTTCTAGAACGTCATTTTGAATTCATTGAGTATATTCATGTTCGTAGAAGTTCAAATAGTCTAGTTGATTCCTTAGCTAACTATGTACTTGATTGGAATTTTTGTCGTACATCATTCCAGTAAAGAAAGCATGTATATTGAATGCATGGCACCATAATTGAGCAAATATTTCATAGCATAAGTAAAATTCGAAGTAACATTCCCTTGTATAAATTAAAACTGATTACATCATAAACCAAAAAGTGTGTTTAAGTTCATGAAAAATTGTTGCAATAACTTTGCACACACCAAAAAGAGTAGTATGAACGCTTTCTCCCTTTTTGTTTTTTCTTCAAAATAAAATATCCAAAAATTTTCATAAAAAATTCAAATATATGGAAAATTGAAAAAAACACTTTTGAACTATTTCTACTTCCTGATCCAACATGAAGACTCACCTACAACCGGAAGATTACCAACTAAATGGTTTATTGGTTCTGAGATGCATCCTCGAAAGAGGTGATTCATACAAGAATGGTAAAAAATGAGTAATCTACTTATCTTTGTTATTTCATATATTAAATGCATATATTCAAGCCTATTGGTTTCCTAAATGGTTAGGTTATGGTTACTTTTATAGGATTTTGGTAGAGTTGACATGTTCAAACTATTTGATTCAGGATTTGAATGTCATACAAGTGTAACACCCCAGTTTTGAACCCGTTTGCATTAATTGTATATGATGTATATATTGTAATTAATCGTGGTTTGGAGCTACAAGAGAAAGCCCCACCATGGATTATTGTTTTATATTTCAGCAATTAAATCGGTGTCGATGGTATTTTGTGCTAGCCAGGTACATTATGATTTTTAAATCATCATGTAAATATGCAATTAATTAAAAACCCACAACCATCTATGTCAATGCAACAATAATGAGAAGGGGCATGATTTCCTACGGATAAGGTGGGGGGGGATGTCTAAGCCTTGGGAGCCATTGGGGAACAAACAAGTGTCAAAAGGTGAGCCCATCTAGCTATCAACCATATTTTGTCTTACTCACCTTTCCTTGTCTCATTCAGCCATCGAATTAATTCCCTGGAGTTAGTTGGGGGTATTTATTTCCCTGGGAAAACATCTGCATGGGTAGCGTCAGTATTGGCAAGACTGTCAGTCCTTTGACCACACGCATGCCTAGAGAGGAAGAGGGAATACAGTTCCTCACATGGGCAGATAGAACATCATTCCACTCTCATGCAGTTGTCTGTCTTCCTCATGCAAGAGAAATCTTGGACTCAAGCAGTCGTGTTTTGTTTTTCCCTTCATGATTTGGTCTGGGTGGGTGATTTCCTTGACGTTATGGTCATTTTATTCATTTTACTCGGGCTGGGAAAACTTATTTTGTCTTCCTCACGTTGGTAGGAGTTGTGTGCACTCAGCATGGACATTTTTGTTGTTTTCCTAATTTTCCCATGGCTGGGAAGTGTTTTCGTTAGTGGTTAGTGATTGGGCTCATTTCAGGACGTTTCTGTGTGGTTTCCATGCCTCTGTCACTTGGGAATTTCATGTTCTTGGGATTGCACAGCCAACAGGGGATAGAGTTGCAAATTTTGGGATTGTTGTGAGTCATTTTGGCCATGATAGGGCCATAAATGACTCTAGAGATCGACTATCACATCCTGAGTCATCTTGTCCAATTTCCATACCTGATTTTGCCTCTGTGGTGTGTTCCCCTTCACCCCCAGAACCAATATTGTTGTGTGTGTACCTAGTTGTTTGTTCTTTGGACTATTTTGGAGTGGAAATGGAGCCTGAGCTTGCTTGAAAAACCTAGTGTGTGCAGGAACCTCAAAGACAGAGCTAGAGGTATGGATTTCTTCTCTGCACCCCATTAATAGCACTAGAAGGGAAGGAATAGCCCTCTGTATAGCAGAGAAGGGGATTCTTCCTTATGTTGGGTGTGTCTAGATGTTTTAGAAGTCAGGATAGATTTGGTGTAGGTGTGCATAGCTCTTTGGTTGAGCTCACTAGCTTAGAAGTCAACCTTTCTAGCTCCCTTATAGCCTGATAAACCCAACTGTTTTGGCTTGGTTGAGTGTTGTGTATCCTTGGCTACATGATATCCTGCTAGTGTTCACTTATTCCTTGTGGAAATCATGCCCAACTTGGGGGTGGCAGTGTTGCTGATAGATTGATGAGCACACTGGCCTATAGTTGGGTGGAACGTTGCATCGATGTACCTGGTTGCGAGACAAATCCTTCTCAAGATAAGTATTTCCTTGAGTTTAATCTCTGCAGCTGTATTTGTTTTATAAATCAATATGAACATGTTAAATGTGTTGTGAATGAATGAAATTTCTTCCACTGTTTGATAATCATTTATGCATCTCTATATGCTTTTATTTCATTGCATTTTATCTTATGTTCATGCTGCTAAAATTCCCGGTATATCTAGAATCTATGTTAGTCGCGTCCTCTTCGCCAAGTAGAGGGGTGGCGACATGACACCATGATTCATGGTTTTGGTATTTTTCACAAGAAACAGTATGAAGTAAAACCAGCACTCCCTTTGTCTTACTTGGCCAAGATCCCATATTGGATAAAACTGTAGTTAATTGGTTATATTTCATTGTTCGTCGACACATAGTCCTACTTCAAATAGCCTACCTCTGAAGGGAACATCCAAACAATTTTGCACAACTAGCTCAGCCCATGTTTGCAGTACATATCCTCGCCTTGGCCTGATCCGTTCTCTTGAAACATAGGTGCATGCCCTTGAAACACTCGTTCCCTCTTATGTACTATAGCATTCTTTATTCTTTTTCGAGCTAGTACATGAAAAAGCACTAAAAATAAAAAAACACAAAAATTAAAAAGGAAGATCATTGAATCTATTCCTAATTCATCATGGCGAAAAGGAAAACAATCAGTCCTTGTCACCCTTGAACACGACACATATCCTTGCTTCAGTTATAAGTACTCCATTTACATTTGACTTAGGAAGTTGTACCAATAATTTGAACATATATCCATCAATAGGTTATCCTTCTTGTCATTTATGGATCTTTCATTAATTCATCTAGAATTGGTGAATTTCAAAAAGGTTGGTTACTCAAGTAAAGTGTTGCCAAGTGTCACTATGCGTCGTGTTATGTGTTCAAGGGAATTCAAACCAGTGTCGGCCATTCCTGAAATATTCATGACCAATCATGTTGGCCTTCCTGGTGTCAGTATACAGTGTCGTATCTCACAACTCTACCAAATTATATGATCCTATTGATATCAAGTTTGTGTCAGTTGAGTTGGGATGCATTAAGGCCCTCCTTGTGACATATTTGTTCCTATCGACGCCAAATCATCATCTAGGAAATGTATATACAAACCCTAGTGAGTACCTTGGATCTTGCAGTCATTAGTGGAAGGATTCCTCACAAATGAAAGTAGGTATACATCAATGACCCATGATTATTTGATTATACAAGTGTTTGACTTCCAAACATATATTCACACTTTTCAATTTGTACTCAAGTACCTTGGAGTCCATCATCATTATCGGTGGGCCTCCTCGCATCTGTTAATGGTATACATCAATAACCGGTAATCATATTGTGTTTTATTATGCTCGACATCGACTCATGTATTCGCATGAGATAAAATTGAATTATCATTGGTTTATTTGAAGAACTTGGAAAAAATAGTTGTATCACTCATCAATTCACTACCCGAGTTGCGCAAGATTAGACTGCCATGTCAGAGCACCACAAAGTGACCTAGATATTTTTCACTCATCAAAAAGTGATTGTATACTTTTTTTCTTTTTTACATGGATCCATTGTGTATTGTTCGTGGCCATGATTATACACTGCTGAGCATGGGTATGCATGCCTCGAGAAGATATTGTATATTTGCGCCATTTCCTTGTTTGACTTGCAGGTGCTTTTCAACTCCTACGCTCAAGATCCTAATCCTTTACCATCCTATCCTCGTCGCTAAAGAGTATAAGTATGAAGAGTATCAGAATAAAAGAACTGTCAATGTATTTCGGCCCTCAGCATTGTTGTAAGTACAACAGATCCCATGTCATTTTTATTAATGAGAGCTCAATTACACATAAAAAGGTAAATGATTGAAATTATTTATCCATTTCATGGCTTCTATTTTACTTATCTTGGTTTTTGTAGTCTTCTAACTTGACCAAAAATTCCAAAATCCATGCTTGATTTGTGTGTTTTCAAGATGCGGGAAGCTAGTTTTGTTTGGATTTGTTTCAATCCTGCAGCCCGCACCCCACAACCCGCAAGTTATGAGATGCGGGAATTTGTACTCATATATTTGGAACTATCTCATCTCGCAACCCGCAACCCGCAAATGCAGAATGTGGGATGCGGAAGAATTTTTAAAAGATATGCTTTGGTCAACCCTCAACCCGCATCCTGCATAAGTGCAGAATGCAGGGTGCGGGATGTTGTTTGTTATGTCGCTCAATTTACGTATGCCTGCAATCCGCATCTCGTAAACTGTGAAATGCAGGATGTGGAAATATTTGAATAATTTTTTTTGTTTTGCCATTCCACATCCCGCATCCCGCAAATGCAGAATGCAGGTTACGAAACGATTAATAAAATTTGAATTTTGTGATTTAATCCAGCATCCTACAAAGTCTGATCTTGACCGTCGGTCTTATCCTCATCCTATGGTCTTAATTATCTCCCACAAATTATATATATGTTGGTCTTGTTGATGATTTCTTTACCATTTTTACCACTGTAATTTGCTACACCGCGTGAATTTATTTTGAGTTTTTTACCAAGCAACTTTGTCATTAATCGCTCTGGTTACAGGTTAGTTTTCCAGTTTCCTTTCCTAATTTGAATTACTTACTGTTGCTCCAATATAAATTATTTTTAATTTCTTGTTTATGCGTCCAACAGAACATGTCAACCTCAAAAACGCCTCGAATTACCCAGTGCAAAAACCTGCAGAAAGACATGCTGAGAAAAGACCTGAATTTCGGTGTTTTCTCTTATACCAGTGGCCGAGTTAGTGAGACCTACCAGTTGGATTGGTCCCGAATCTATTCCATCTTTGACAAAAATGATCTTTCAAACTTTTAGGATTACCAACCCATTTACGAGAGAATTAGGGATTCCAACATGCACATGATTGCTGTAAGACCTATCGTTCTCCTTTACAACGACACGGTCAGATGGATTATTGATCATGTCAATCCAAAAGACTATTCTTTTAATAATAGTAATGTATTTCTACTTGCCAATTTTCATTCTGAGACTTTTATAAAAATTTATGCTCTCAAACCTTTTAGGTATCTCCTTAATGTTGATTTTGTCAAAGTTGCTAAGTCCAGGTATAATTTTCACCAAATGTTGAAGTCTTGGATGAATGAACCGCATAAATTTTCTTAGAGGAAATATGACCTCTACCCTATTGAATGGTTTAATAAACCCTATTCCCTGCTTGCAGAAATGTTGTCAAGTCTCTATGGTCTCCCTAATTGTTCCTAATTCAAGGAAGAATGGGATCCAATTTCCCATCATGTTATAACCACAGGAAAATCTCTCCCATGGGATTCAATTCTGTCTTTAGAACTCAAAACAGCCATATAGGAATTTCAGAAAGCTACTACCAGGAAGAAACCTAATTTCCTTTTCTCTGCCTACATTGTTGACATATTTTGCGCTGAGTTCCGTTATCCAAATTTGGGATGGATCTGGGTACTACCAGCCCCTCCTGTACACATTTATCATGCGGAGCTGTGGGACACCAACTATGTAAACATATTTTATGAAATTTGTGAGAGCTTCCTTGGCCGAGTCTATTTCCTAATTTTCAACAAGGAAGCTCCTCCTTTCTCCCATGAATCTAAAACCCTTATAGACATAATGGGGTATTGGTATGTTGGTGAGTCATTTGCATACATCCGAGTATTTGGCAGCAATGTTGCTCATATGCTACCAAAGGTCGTGCCTGACAAGTTGGTTCTTGAAGAAATATCATTTCAAACTTTCACCAAGGGAATATATAAGAGGTGTGTAGCACCCAAAAGGAAATTCTAGAACAAGTTTCCTCAAACTCTTGGATCCATGAGCATACCAACCTCCACCTGGGTGTCAGAACTCAATGATCACATCATGTCGCTTAACCTGGGTTTTGCCAGTATGAGACATCATGACCCCAAGGGGATTGCTTATTTTCACCTTAAGCAAAATCACTTCAAAGCAGGGTACACTCATGAAGATGTCCCAGATGACTTCATCTATCAGGGGGTTGATACTTTCTCTGAGGTTTTGGCCAGGGATAAAAGTAAAGAAGAATAGATTCAAATCCTGCTATATCAAAAGGAAATCAGGGACAGGGTTCGACACTATAGGGCTATGGAATTAGATATTCAAGAAAAGATGATGAAAGAAAAGGAAGCAAAGGAGGATCAAGTAGCTAAAGACACATCCATAGCAATCAGTTCAACCATAGATAAAGGAAAAATTTCCATGGAAGACATCCCACAGGCATCTGTTGATCAGCAAGTTAAATCCTATTTACGTACTTCAGAGCAGATTAAACAGAAGTTGAGCAGGATGACTTCGACATTGGACACTCAAGAAATTACAACTTCTCAACCAGTTGAAGCTAATCAGGTGACTACTATTGTTGATAAATCCCAATCTAAACAAGCCCATATTGAGGAGAAGCCACTCAAAAAATTGAAGGTTGAAGTTTCATCCATCCTTGCTTCTACTATAGATTTAACCAATTCAGAGGAGGAGGATGAAAGGATTTCCCCTGTACCTGTCACTGTAGAAGCTGGAAACGATAATGATTTACAAGAGTCTATAAATTTGTTTAATGGCAGCAATGAGAAGTCCTCATCGGCTCTCCCACAAACACAACCTTCTGCTCAGCCTTGTCCATTATCTTCGGCTTTACTCCTTTCGTCAATCCTAGCCTTGTATTCCTTACCTAGTGGTTCTACCATGACACCCCTGATGTCTCATATATATCAAGATGCCACATGTTTACCCCATTCTATTACACTTGTTTCTTTGCAAATTCCCATTGCATCATCCACTATACCTCCAGTTTTTAAATTTCCACTGCATATTAATTCTTTTAGTTCAGTATCATCTCTTTTTCATGAGAAAGTATCAGCACTTTCACCATCGTCACTTCGAGCTACTACTATGTAGGTTTCATCAATTGAAACTTTTGTTTCAGATCATCCTTCAACACCTCAAGTGACTGTTACCCAGAGTAGTACTTCCTCTTCACTCACCTCTCATATTACTATGCCTATTCCTTCTCATAATATGACTCAAACCTCCTCTTTGATATCCACAGATGTTGATGTACCCCCATTGATGAGATGAGAGATGAATTCAATGAAGATTTTGTAATATCTGTGGGAGAGTATCGTTATAGCAAGTTTGATAAATCAATGGTGAAAAGAGGGAAAAAGAGGAGTAGAGATCATAGTAATGTGGATACATCTCTTTCAAATTAAATTGTGTGGACTCAACGATCAGGTGATCCATAGGTGGATGCTACAGATGCTGCTTCTGTCCTAGGGGATTTTACAAGTGCTAATTTTGATGTTGTCAATACTCTGAACAGGGAATTCGATAAGCAGAAGGCATAAATTGTCAGATTAAAGGAGGAACTGGAATAGGTCAAAAGACAATATGAGGACAGGTATGATGAATTAAAAGTAAGGAATGTTAATATTCATGATGAGTTACAGAGAGAAAATACTACCAATTCTACTTTGGTACAAAAGGTAGTTTTGTTGGAAAAACAGTATGAAGATGCAACTGCAAGTGCAACTTCATCTTTGTTTTCTAATTTTTCTCAAGAGGAATTCAAGGAGCTAGCTCTTCGGACCAATAGGGAGCATCATGATTTAGTCAGTGAGCTGTTTAAAACTTTGGATGGCATTTTTGAAACTCGTGTGACTTTTGATAAAATGTATGTTGTTTTAGAAGATCTAGTTGAAAAAAGGCAACAAGATTCAAAAGCATATGATGAAGTTATAGACTGGAAAAGGTACGTGAAATACAAGCCATACAACATTACCATTCTCACTAACTTCCAGTTTAAGAAAATCAGGACTATCCTAAGAGCCTGGAAGGATTTAGATGAAACGGTCATTGAAGCTATAAAGAAGGCACAAGCCATTTGTAGCAGAAGGTGGTATGATGCAGACAATCTCATGGATGAATTATCTTTTCCTGCAATGGTACTCATTGAAAAAGCATGTCCACCAGGGTTAATGATTGAACAGGTTGAACAGAGAAGAGATGAGGTGGAAGAGAATATCAAGGAGCTTGATCATGTCAGTATAGATGATGTGGATTGGTTAATGAAACGACCATTTGCAGTTGAAGGGAGAATCCACATCTATATTCATTTTTGGCATAAGCTAGCTAAAAATGAAATTGAAGATCACAAATGCAATGCCCAACTTGGCATTGAATCCACCAACTATCCTCATATTGAGGAATTGTTACACATATGGAAAATATGGAGGGATTTTCTAGGATATTAATTTTGTTTAGGTTTTTTGATCCCCTTTTGAGGGAGATTCATTCTTTTGTAATAATTATTTAAGAGGTAGTTCTCGAATGTATCAAGGGACCTTTGGAGAAGGAAGGATTGGTACAAGAGCCTGAAAAACACCTCTATTTTTCTTGAGCTTTATGTAATTTATTGCAAAACTTTGAATAAATACAGGGCTGTTATTTCATATCTCTTGTCTATGATATGATTGAATTTCTTTGATAGATCTCAATTTTTTCTTGTTTTGAATGGTCAGATGATGTTGTGATTTACTTGCAGTTGATAAATGTGTTCACACATAACTTAGATTTCTCTTTGTTACTAATTAATGCATTGGCAAAGATTTAATGAATTTATTCTTTAACTGTCTTTATCTATTTCTGCAAGTGATTGAACAGTAAAATTTACATCAAGAAATGTTGGTTTTTCAACTGACATGTGCTATGCAGGTTGACTCTGAATGATGTAATCTTAGGTTGCTATCAATTGATTTTTTTTAATTAATTGATTGTAAGTTAAGGAGATAAGTTCTTAATCTAATTCACATTTTTGTTTATTAGGTGAATTTACTTGTATGTTTTTCACCTCAGGTTCACCTGCAAATCAATTCAACATATTCTTTAAATAGGTTAAATTTAGATCATGTTTTCTTTTACTAGTTAGATCTAAGTTTCCATTTTCTCTCATCACCCACCTTGTTTTCCAACCTGGGAAACAGATCCTCTGTGGATCAAATTGTCAAAATCCAACGGAGGCTATTGAAATATCTGTGGGAGATCACTACCTTAAACAGCTCGAGGATAAAGAAATACTTGCGTGGGATTGATTGAAGCCTTTGGCTGGGTCTTCTCCATGTGTTGTAATATTTAGTCACCCTTTTCAACCACATTCACAACTGAGGCTTCAACAAATGGTGCTAGAAGGAAGGCCAACACATCATTCCTAAATGAAACACACAAATACCTCCTCCAGCAAGAGATCCGATTATCAGTCATATTCATGCCCATACGTCTATGTCAAGGGAACAAATAGCACAAGGTTCATACATTAGCACAGCTACCCCCGCACAAGAAAAGAGTACCCCAACAAACACATATGTTCTCATATCACCTACTCTAGGACCCATCACTGTTTAACAACTATTTAAGGGTAAATCTAATAACGTTGCTGATATTAGAAGAAAGTTCAATGAAGAATGTCTAACCTCAAATCTTCCCCAAAACAATAATCAAATCAATCTTAGCTCAGGTGATCCAAAAACTGAAATATGTCACGATGTTTTTAGTGAGACATCTACCCCTGGGTTAGATCTAGATTCCTTTTTCCAGGATTTAACCACTCCCCGACATAGCATCCAAGTAGGAGGACCACCACCATCTCCTCCCTCTTCATCATATTCCTCGGACGAATTGTCAGATTCTGGATCTTTGGGCCTCATCAGAAGAATCCGTTCCTATGGCTAATGAAAGACCTAACAGGCCTTGGTTGGATGGAGATGTCGTGTCTGTTCTAGGCGATCAACATAGGTTGCCTAAAAACCTTGAGAAGTGGCTTCCAAAATTTAATCCATATGAAAAAATCTCCATGGAATACCACATCAAATATTTTATGCAAGCCATCAGAATTAGGAATGTCATACATGAAGACGTGGTTTGTAGACTGTTTCCTTACACTTTTAAGGGAAAAGATTCTACCTAGTATTTTTCCCTAGAAGCTAGTTCCATCCCATCATCGGATGTGTTTTCTGAACTCTTCACTCAAAAATTTAGGGATGGCAAGACCCCGGAGGAGTTAGTCATAGAGCTTTCTTCCATGAAGACTAAGGGTAAAGAAAGGGTCAAAGATTACAATCATTGGTTTTCGTATTTAACGAATAAGATCCCAAGTACGATACTTCCTGTTGAGGAGTTACTGGTGGCATACTATATTAAGGGTCTCCCAACCCAAATAGCCATGTCGGTAAAAAGGGACTGTAAGGGTTCCTTGCAAGACACATTCTCTGAAGCCATACAAGTCGAAAGGGACATGTTCTGTATCAAGGACAACCCTGACATGACATCTGAACAAGCATCTACCTCGTGCAAGAAAAGCGACAGTTCTCCTAAACCTACTACTACCAGCCAAGTTCCGTTCAACATGAGTGAAGTGAAGAAGATCCTCCAAAGAATGTCTAATGAGATGGTAGATCTCAAGAAAACAAACAATGAAAATCAATAAAAAAAAATAGGGGATTTAATAGGCCACCTTTCAGGATACCCAACCAACCCCCTAAAAATCCACCACCTCCAAATCCTAGCGAGGGATTCACCTCAGAAGAGATATTTTTTGTCTAGAAATCCTTAGCTGCAGGAACAATAGAAATTCCTGAAACCTCTGAAGATCAGTCCACTCAAGATACACAACCTCTCCAAGAGGAAGAGGAAGATGACCAACAGGTCAGCACTATGAGTTTCTTTTCAGAAGAAGAGGAAGAAGAACCTGACACTGTTTTCAACCTACAACACACTCACAATACTAGATCTAAATGGCCACCTCCATAGGAAACAACACCTGCAGCACAGGATCCCAACAAAGGTAAAACTCAAAATCAGAAAGACAATCTCATTCCTGAACCAAAATACAATTTGGCTGAGGATTTGAAGACAGTCAAGGAAAATATATCTTTATTTGACTTTCTCAAAATCCTTTCCATAAGGGATTCCTTTCCCAAAAGCATGATAGTTAAACAAACTAGAGAAGCTCAGAATAAAAATCTTGACTCTTCTCCCCGACCAAACCACCCAAATCTTGGAAGCAAGGGCACTCCACCCTTCTTACTTACTCTTGAAATCTTTAACAAGAATGTGCATAACTGCATGGTAGACTTGGGTGCTTCATCTAATGTCATGCCTCTTTCTATATGAAAAAAAATGAATGCTACATGGGAAGCTTGTCCTATTCAAATTGTACAATTAGACAAATCCAAAGTCAAAGTTGTAGGAATACTGAGGAATGTTATCCTCAGATTATCCGCAGATCCCCAAATTCATCAGACTATTGATATTGTGATTGCAAATATCCCAGAGACTTACGGTATGTAGTTAAGTCGAGATTGGTCAGAAAAAATAAAAGGTTACTTTACTAATTATTGGTCTCACCTGTGGTTACCCCTTAACGGGCAGCCTAACAAACTCAAAGTTGACAGAGAACCATTCATGAAACAAACTGTAACTGATCTCGACGGTTCCAATGAATCTGTCTCCTTTTTCGATAATCAAATTGAACATTTTACATTTGACACTTTCTTTGGAGACCTACCTGCTAATGTTTCACCAGCAAAGAATGTGCAGAAATAGTCTCAGATAACTCATCTTACTTATGTGCCATTCTCCAGCACTATTGTACAAAATGTCTATAATGTAAATACTAACTTCATAATCGACCCTGTCGTTTGGACTTTGTTTTTTGTTGGCTCTAGATCTAAGGATGGAGCAGGTGCGAGATGCATCCTTATTGATCCAAAGGAGATCAAAATAATGATCACGTGCATATTGGAGTTTGAATGCACTAACAACGTAGCTGAGTACGAGGCATTAGTCCAAGGACTCAGGAAAGCTGTTGATATGGGAGCGAGAGCAATTGAATTTGTAGGAGACTCTGAAATCATAGTGAAACAGGTACGGAATCAGATACATTGTTTTTCTCCATGCTTAGTTAATCACCAAATACTGGTTAGAGATATGACTAATTCCTTTTTAGCATTTAATATCAAATTTGTTCCTAGATCACAGAACTTCGACGCTGATCTATTAGCCAATACTGCATCTAGACTAATCCCTACCGAAGGTTTGTCTCTACAAACTTTCTCTATTGAATTGATGTACAGACCTTCTATACCAGACAATGTCACAAATTGGGAAGTGTTCGATGATGACCAGCAAATACTAGACTTCCTTTCAGCCCAAAACACCTTTGAAGGTTTGGCTATTGATGAAGTTGGTCATGAAAAGTCTCTATCTGACCCTTCCAATATCATCCCCAAGTCTTTTATCAATTTAGAGAAGTTTTACGACTTACAAGATAAATTTAGACAGACCACCAACTGTAAGACCCAGAGCTCAACCCTAAATTACACACCTGTTAATCTGGGAACAGAGCAAGAACCTCGCTTTATTAATCTTGGAATTCATTGTTCCCATGATGAGAGAAGGAGTTTTATTAAATTGTGCAAGGAATTTAAAGACGTGTTTTCTTGGACATATAATGAACTCAGGACTTTCGACATTAGTGTCGTGCACCATAACATCCTGATGAAACCTGAGGTAAAACCATATCAGCAGAAACTGAGGAAAATGCACCCTAGTTTAGAGCCTTTTGTCAAAAAAGAGCTCGATAAGCTACTCTCAGCCAGGATCATATTTCCTGTTAGACACACACAATGGATCTCTAACTTAGTACCTTTTCAGAAGAAGAATGGGGAAATCAAACTCTACATAGACTTCAGAAACCTAAACCAAGCCTCTGAAAAAGACAGTTATCCTATTCCTCCAATGGAGAAGATTTTGCATAAAGTATCTAGATCTGAGATGTTCTCGATGCTAGATGGTTTTTCATGTTACAACCAAGTCTTGGTTTCCCCCGATGATCAACTTAAGACAGCCTTCTGAACTCCTTGGGGAACATTCGCATACAGACGAATGTCGTTTGGGGTAATAAACGCAAGAGCTACGTTCTAGAGAACTATGGACATAGCTTTCAGGGGATTAATCCATAATTATGTCATTATATACTTAGATGATGTGACCATTTACTCTAAAAAATGACAAGATCATTCATCTTCTTTGAAACAAGTATTCGAAAGATGCAGGAAATTTGGTATTTCCCTCAATCCCAAGAAGTCCATCTTTGCTGTGACGGAAGGTAAGTTTCTAGGTTTCATCGTCTCAAAGGAAGGTATGATCATTGATCCAAAGTGTGTTGAAGCAATCTCCAAGATTGACCTCCCTAACTCCTGAAAGGCAATGCAGTCATTCTTGGGTAAGATTAATTTCATCCATAGATTCATCCCAAATTTTGCTCAAGTCGTTAAACCCCTGCAATTTTTAGTTAAAAAGGATGTACCATTTAAGTGGTCTGATGAATAGAATAATGTGTTTACTGAAATCAGGAGCGCTGTAGCAGAAGCACCTGCTCTTATGTCTCCAGATTTTAGTAAAGATTTCATACTTTATACTTGTGCTACTGACTTTTCTTATGCATTTGTCCTAACACAGAAAAATCATAAGGACGTTGAGATCCCCATTTATTTCATGAGTTGGACATTCAAAGGAGCTGAAATCAACTATTCCCAAGTTGATAAATAGGCCTACACGGTGTATAAATCAATAAAACATTACAGGCCTTATCTTTTGAAGTCAAGGACCAAGGTGATTGTCCCGTATGCAACTGTTCGCAATGCCCTCGTCCAAAAGGAGTTTGGAGAAAAAAGAGCTCACTGGATGAAGGCCCTACAAAAATATGATTTGGAGATCAAACCTACGAAGGTAGTCAACGAAAAAGGGTTGTGTCAACTCTCTGCCCAGTCAAATTATCTTGAAGATCAGCACACCGGTTGGGAGCAGGAAGAGGCTACACCTACAAGTTTTGTTAATGCAATCGGAACAACGACATCTGAATGGTATGATCACATAAAGTTCTTTATTCATAATGGGTTTGCTCTTGAAACACTTGATCCTAAGAAACGTAGAGCATTGAGGATGAAATCATCCCCTTATCAACTTATTTATAATGTTCTGTTTAGAAATAATTATGATGGAATTTTTCTTAGATGCCTTGAAAAGGACTATACTGACGAGTTCCTCTTTCAATTTCATGGAGGACTTGTAGGTGGGCATTTCTTAGGTGATACAATGGCTCACAAAATCATCCTGGAAGGATACTATTGTCCTACCCTATTTAGAGATGCTCATGCATATGTCAGAATGTGTGAACCTTTCTAGAAGTGCGCCGACAAGGTCAAAAAACATGCCTTCCCTTTGCAGCCAGTAGTAGTTTGATTCCCATTTCAGCAGTGGGGATTGGATTTCATCAGACCTATCAGCCTTGTATCTTCTTTACAGCACAAATACATTTTGACAGCCATTGATTATTTCATCAGGTGGGTTGAAGTAGTCCCTCTAAGACTATGTAACACAAACCAAGTAATTTCCTTTCTTGAAAACTGGATAGTCACCAGGTTTGGCACCCCCGAGTATCTCATTTTTCACAATGCATCATACTACAAATCCATTGACCTGACTAGCTACACCCTCGAGAAAGGGATTAAGCTTAAATTTTCTGCCAACTACTATCCTCTGGGAAACGGACTTGCAAGATATTCTAACAAAAAATTGATAAACATATTGAAAAAGACAGTGGATTCACATCACAAAAATTGGCATACCCAACTCTATAATGCTCTTTGGGAAAATCGAATCACTCCAAAGGCATCCATTGGTAACTCCCCTTATTGCCTAGTTTATGGCAAGGAAGCAGTCCTACCAGCTAATCTCACAATCCCTTCGTTGCAGTTGGCCCAATCCATCCAAGAGAATGATTCTTCTTCATTACAACAGATGATTTATTCTCTGCTCAAGCAAGAGGAGGATAGAGAAAAGGCCAAGAACACAGTCCTACCAACTAATCTCACAATCCCTTCATTGCAGTTGGCCCAATCCATCCAAGAGAATGATTCTTCTTCATTACAGCAGATGATTTATTCTCTGCTCAAGCAAGAGGATAGAGAAAAGGCCAAGAACAAATTCTACCAACATCAACAGTAGGTGAAAAAATGGTTTGACGATAAGTCCTCCTCTGATAGAGACTTTTCAGTGGGAGATTTAGTGTTAAGATGGGACAAGCAACACAAAGACAACAAGGAGTATACCAAATTCCAACGCCTTTAGTTGGGACCATTCATTGTTACATAAAATATTGGTCCTAGTACTGTTCGGTTACAAACACTGGAAGGAGTCGTTGAGACCTATCTAGTGAATGTTTTAATGCTTAAAAAGTATTTTGTTTGAAAATATTCTTCAACCCTGTACATAGGTTTGGTGTGTTATTTTTCTTTTCTTATTATTTTGTATTGCTTTTTATTAGTAGACTTTTGGTAATCTCTACACATCCGGCAATGATGGGAAATTAGTCTTTCTCAATATTCGATACTCTTAATCTAAGAAAATTGTCAGTTTCCATCTCCCTTAACTTCTATCAGGATCTGTTATATATGAATGGAAACCAATCATTGCAGGGTTTCAAATTGATGCGCTCTCATCTCGGTTAGTATATCCTATCTCCCTTACTCTTTTAATGAAGGTCATGGAAGAAGAGGTTCACATTGTCTAAGGTGTCATTAGAGCACTACAGCATACCTTTATAACCTGGTTAGTCTTGCATTTTTGTAATTCAACCATGGCCATGTTCAAAATAATTATATCATGTGAATTGCAAGATGACGGGTCTCATCATTAGCCATCTCATTAGGTTCATAGGTGCTTAGTGGAATGACATCTTTGCCATACAACTTGGGGAGGTGGCTTCTAGTTTTCTGGAAGATGGGAGATCCTATCATAGGTCAACTCATTCATGATCTGCAGAGCATCGATGAGTAACACTACCATTAGATGGACACCAAGCCATGGTAGTGTCTTGCAATTCATATCCGAATAAAACCCTAATTTTTCCCAAAAAAAAAAATTATTGTACATAAGGACGAGGGGGTCTTATCCAAATCCATCCTTACTATGATCATGGACTTGATTTTGGAATGAAATTATCATTAGATGGTTCCCAAGCCATGATAGTTTCTTTCAGCCATACCATTGGAAGGAAAGAGGTATCCTTACTGAGCCATCTTGTTCAGTTTCTAGGTCGAGTTTGTGAATGGCACTGATCACCATAGCATGGGGCAGTGGTCCTATGTCAATACACACTGTTATTTCAAAAAAAAAAAATTGCTGATGTTTTTAATGGCCTATGTGCGAAGATCCAAAATTGTCAAGATCTAATCCTGGGTTCAACTTGAACTGTGTGCCTATGTCAGTCTTACTCCAAGAGATCCTTATCCTTCATTCCATCTAAATTAGAGTCACATTATCGTTACAACGACCATGGATGGGAATGCATTAATCACTCTTTGATAATCCTTTGTTGGTTGCACTCTCATATTGACGTTTCCTGTAATCTCAAGTTGATCATTCCTCTACTAACATATTTAATTGGAAAAGGTTATTGTTTTGCAGAGATAACTGTTCTTCCAACCATAAGTCATTTGTTGTAAGTACAACAGATCCCATGTGATTTTTATTAATGGGAGCCTAATTACACATACAAAGGTAAATGATTGAAATTCTTTATCCATTTCATGACTTCTATTTTACTTATCTTGGTTTATGTAGTCTTCTAACTCGACCAAAACTTCCAAAATCCATGCTTGATTTGTGTGATTTCAACATGCGAGAAGCTAGTTTTGTTTGTATTTGTTTCAATCCCATAGTCCACACCCCGCAACTCGCAAGTTGTGGGATGCGGGAAGTTGTACTCATATATTTGGAATTATCTCATCCCGTAACTCATAAATGTGGAATGCGGGATGCAGAAGAATTTTTGAAATATATGCTTTACTCAACCCTCAACCCGCATCCCGCATAAGTGCAGAATACGAGGTGTGGGATGCCATTTGTTATGTCACTCGGTTTGTGTATGACCGTAGCCCACATCCCGTAAACTACGGAATGCGGGCTGCATAGAGGTTTGAATAAATTTTGTCGTTTTTCCATTCCGTATCTCGCATCCCGCTAATGTGGAATGTGGGTTACGAAACAATTAATAAAATTTGAATTTTGTCATTTAATCCCGCATCTCACAAAGTCTGATATTGACTGTCGGTCTTATCCTCATCCTACGGTCTTAATTATCTCCTGTGAATTATATATATGTTGGTCTTGTTGAAGATTTCTTTACCATTTTTACCACTGTAATTTGTTGCGCTGCATGAATTTACTTTGAGGTTTTTACCAAGCAAATTTTCCATTATTCGCTCTGGTTACAGGTTAGTTTTCAAGTTGCCTTTCCTAATTTGAATTACTTACTGTTTCTCCAATATAAATTAGTTTTAATTTCTATTTTATGCGTCCAACACAACATGTCAATCTCAAAAACGCCTCGAATTAGCTGGCGCAAAAACCTACAGAAAGACATGATGACCAAAGACCCGAATTTCGATGTCTTCTTTGATACCAGTGGCCGAGTTAGTGAGAACTACTAGTTGTATTGGTCTTGAATCTATTCCATCTTTTACAACAATGATCTTTCAGAATTTCAGGATGACCAACCCATTTATGAGAGAATTAGGGATTCCCGTATCCACATGATTGCTGCAAGACCTGTCGTTCTCCCTTACAACGACGCGGTCAGATGGATTATTGATCATGTCAATCCAAAAGACCATTATTTTAATAATAATATTGGATTGGTACTTGCCAATTTCTGTTCTGAGACTTCTGTAAAAATTTATGCTCTCAAACCTTTTAGGAAGCTCCTTAATGCTGATTTTGTCAAAGCTGCTAAGTCCAGGTATAATTTTGACCAAATGTTGAAGTATTGGATGACTGAACCGCGTAAGTTTTCTCAGAGGAAAGATGACCTCTACCCTATTGAATGGTGTAAGGAACCTTATTCCCTGATTGCAACAATGTTGTGCAAGCTCTACTGTCTCCCTAACTATTCCTACTTCAAGGAAGAATGGGCTTTGATTGCCCATCATATTATAACCACAAGTGAATCTCTCCCATGGGATTCAATTCTATCTTTAGAACTCAAAACAACCATACAATAATTTCAGAAAGCTACTACCAGGAAGAAACCTAATTTCTTTTTCTCTGCCTACATTGTTGACATCTTTTGCGGTGAGTTCCGTTATCCAAATTTGGGATGGAGTTGGGTACTACTAGCCCCACCTGTACACATTTATCATGCAAAGCTATGGGACACCAACTATGTAAACACATTTTATGAAATTTGTGAGAGATTCCTTGCCTGAGTCTATTTCCTAATTTTGAGTGAAGGAAGCTCTTGCTTTCTCCCCTGAAGCTAAAACCCTTATAGCCACAATGGGGGATTGGTATGTCAGTGAGTCATTTTCATACATCAGGGTCTTTGGCAACAATGCTACTCATATGCTACTAAAGGTCATGCCTAATAGGTTGGTTCTCAAATAAATATCATTTTAGACACTCACCGAGGGAATATATAAGAGATGTGCAGGGCCCAAAAGGAAAATCTAGCCCAAGTTTCCTTAAACTCTTGGATCCTTGAGCATACCAACCTCCACCTAGGTGTTAGAACTTAGTGATCACATAGTGTCTCTTAAGCTGGATTTTTCCAGTCATAGACAACATGACCCCAAGGGGATTGTCGATTTTCACCTTAAGCAGAATCACTTCAAAGCTGGGTACACTCATGAAGAAGTCCTAGATGACTTCATCTATCAGGGGGTTGATACTTTCTCTGAGGTTTTCACCAAGGATAAAAGTAAAGAAGAACAAATTCAAATCTTGCTATATCAAAAGGAAATCAAGGATAGGGTTTGACACTACAGGGCTATGGAATTAGATATTCAAGAAAAGATGATGAAATACAGGGAAGCAAAGGAGGCTCAAGCAGCCAAAGACACATCCATAGTGACCAGTTTAGCCATAGATAAAGGCAAAAGTCCCATGGAAGACATCCCATGGACATCTGTTGATCAGCAGGTTAAAGCCTATTTACGTACTTCAAAGCAGATTAAACAAAAGTTGAGCATGATGACTTTGGCATTGGACACTAAAGAAATTACAAATTCTCAACTAGCTGAAGCTACTCAAGTGACTACTATTGTTGAGAAATCCCAATCCGAACAAACCCAGATTGAGGAGAAGCCACTCAAAAAATTGAAGGTTCAAGTTTCATCCATCCTTGCTTCTACTATAGATTTGACCAATTTAGAGGAGGAGGATGAAAGGATTTCCCCTATGCTTGTCATTGTAGAAGCTGGAAATGGTAATGATTTACATGACTTTATGAATTTGTTTAATGGAAAAAATAAAAATTCCTTGTCGACTCTCCCGCAATCACAACCTTCTACTCAGCCTTGTCCATCATCTTCGACTTTACTCCTTTCGTCAATCCTAGCCTTGTCTTCCTTACCTACCGGTTCTACCATGACACCCCTGATGTCTCAGCTATATATGACTAAGGGAGGTAGCTACAGGAAGCTAAAAAATGACCCGAGTTCCAAGATTATAAAAGAGGTTAAGAAAGCCATTGATGACTCCAGGCTTGATGAAGACCTAAAAAGAAAGCTCACGTTGAAGAATACTATCATCCCTAGGATTTGTGGCCTACCTAAAATACACAAAGAGGGAGTTCTGTTAAGGCCCATTGTAAAGACCATTGGATCGATGACATACCAAATCGCAAAATTTCTAGCAAAAACCCTCAAGCCATTAGTAGGCCATACATTCTCATTTATAAAAGATTCATCACATTTCGTCAACAGTATCAAAGACAAAAAATTGGAAGACAATGACATATTAGTGAGCTTCGATGTGGTATCTCTTTATACTAAGGTGCCAGTCAAAGATGTTATTAGGGTTATAAGAGAAATCACAAATGAAGAAATAGCTAAACCGGTTAAGATCTGCTTGAAGTCAACCTATTTTTCCTTTTAGGGAGAGATACATGATCAATTTGATGGTGTCGCTATGGAATCTCCACTCTCTCCGATAGTAGCCAATCTATATATGGAGTATCTTGAGAAGAAAGCTATTGACTCCTCCACCCTAAAACCTAGAAACTAAAAGAGATACGAGGACGGTACCAATATCATTTGGCCACATGGAAGAGAAATTCTAGAAAAGTTCCTAACACACCTAAATAATCAGTTAGATCACATAAAGTTCACCATGGAGATTCAAGAAAACAATAGCCTTCCCTTCCTTGACATCTTGCTCACAAAAAAGGTAGATGGCTCTCTTTCACACCAAGTATACCACAAGAAAACCCATACTGATAGGTATTTGCACGTTGAATCTCATTATCACCCGTCACAAAAGGTTGGCATCCTTAACACTCTTGCCACAAGAGCAGTAAGAATTTCTGACACAGAGCGTCTCAAGGGAAGTTATCACATCTCTCGAAGGTATTACACGAGAATGGGTATAAGCTAAAAGATATAAAAAGAGATTTTGAAAAAGAACAGAAACCTAGGATCAAGAACCAGGAGGATCAAATAAGAAAAGCATTCCTCCCTTACATACAAGGGACTATCGATAAAATACCCAAAATCCTCAAACGAAAGCAAATCAAAACTTCCTTCTCTCCCCCAAACTCCTTGAGAAACATGCTTCATAAATCAAAGGATCCCATAGATCCTAAACTAAGAAAAGGAATCTACTCAATTCCATTCTCCTATGGTGAAATATACATCGGGGAAACTGGACAAGCAATAAAAAACATAATTGAAAAGCACTGTGCTGACATAAGACATGAAAGGATAAAAAACTCAGCAATTGCAGAACACTCTCAGAAGACCAACCATCACATCTGCATAGAGGACGCAAAGGTCATTGCAATTGAAGAAAATTATAACTGAAGACACGTCCGAGAAGCAATCGAAATAGAAAAACATGAAAAGAATTTCAATAGAGATGATGGACTTATACTGAGCGAAACTTGGAAACCTGTCATACACAAAAGAAATTAATTAATTAGTTAATTAATTAATTAAAACAAGGAAATTTAATTAATTAAGAAACTAAAATAAAACCTGAGAGCTGACATGATAAATATAAAGAGATTTTCCTTACTTCACTATCTATAAGGAAACATGGCCCTACATTCCAATGAGAAACATCCCTTCTCCTGAAGATGGACTCAGCTAAAGAGTCTGAAACGTGGGTTGAGAATGACAACACCAAAAACACAAGCTTCCTAATTTTCAAAATATATCAAGATGCCACATGTTTACCCCATTCTATTACACTTGTTTCTTTGCAAATGCCCATTCCATCATCCACTATACCTCCAATTTTTAAAGTTCCACTTAATATTCCTTCTTTTAGTTTGGTATCATCTCATGTTCATGAGAAATTCTCAGCACTTTCACCATCGTCACTTCGAGCTACTACTATGCAGGTTTCATCCATTGAAACCTTTGTTTCAGATAATCCTTCAACCCTTGAAGTGATTGTTACTCAGAGTAGTACTTCCTCTTCACTCACCTCTCATATTACTATTCCCATGCCTTCTCATACTATGACTTATACCTCCTCTTTGATATCCATAGGTGTTGACGTACCCCCCATTGATGAGATGAGAGATGAATTCAATGAATATTTTGTAATATCTCTGGGAGAGTATTGTTATAGAAAATCTAATAAATCAGTGGTGAAAAGAGGGAAAAAGAGGAGTAGAGATCAGAGTAATGTGGATACATCCCTTTCAAATGAAATTGTGTGGACTCAATGATCAGGTGATCCACATGTGGATGCTACAGACGTTGCTTCTGTCCTAGGGGATTTTACAGGTGCTAATTTTGATGCTGTCAATACTCTGAATTGGGAATTTGATAAGCAGAAGGCATAAATTTTTAGATTAAAGGAGGAAATGGAATAGGTCAAAAGACAATATGAGTACAAGTATGATGAATTACAAGTAAGGAATGTTGCTCTTCATGATGATTTACAGAGAGAAAATACTACTAATGCTACTTTGGTACAGAAGGTAGTTTTGTTGGAAAAACAATATGAAAATGCAACTGCAAGTGCAGCTTCATCTTCGTTTTCTAAGTTTTATTACGAGGAATTCAAGGAGCTATCTCTTCGAACCAATAAAGAGCATCATGATTTAGTCAGTGAGTTGTTTAAAACTTTGGATAATATTTTTGAAACTCATGTGACTTTGATAAAATGTCTGTTGTTTTAGAAGATCTAGTTGAAAAAAGGCAACAAGCTTCAAAAGAAATGATGAATTTACAGAATGGAAAAGGTACATGAAATACAAGCTAGACAACATTACCATTCTCACTAACTTATAGTTTAAGAAAATCGGGACTATCCTAAGAGCCTGGGAGGATTTAGATGAAACAGTCACTAAATGAAACAGTCACTAAAGCTATAAAGAAGGCACAAGCCATTTATAGCAGAAGGGGGTATGCTACAGACAATCTCATGGATGAATTATCTTTTCCTGCAATGGTACTCATTGACAAAGCATCTCCACCATGGTTAATGATTGAACAAGTTGAAAAGAGAAGAGATAAGGCAGAAGAGAAGATCAAGGAGCTTGATCATGTCAGTATAGATGATGTGGATCGGTTAATCAAATGACCATTTGCAGTTGAAGGGAAAATCCAGATCTATATTCGTTTTTGGCATAAGCTAGCTAAAAATGAAATTGAAGATCACAAATGCAATGCCCAACTTGGCATTGAATCTGCTAGCTATCCTTGTATTGAGGAATTGTTGCACATATGGAAAATATGGAGGGATTTTCGGGGATATTAGTTTTGTTTAGGTTTTTTTTATCCCCTTTTGAGGGAGATTCATTCTTTTGTAATAATTATTTAAAAATTTGTTCTTGAATGTATCAAGGGAATTTTTGAGAAGGAAGGATTGGTACAGGATACTGGAAAAACACCTCTATTTTTCCTGAGGTTTATGTAATTTATTGTAAAACTTTGAATAAATACAATACTTTTATTTCATATCTCTTGTCTATGATCTAATTGAATTTATTTGACATATCTCAATTTTTTCTTGTTTCGAATGGTCAGACGATGTTGGGATTTACTTGCAATTGATAAATGTGTTCATTTATAACCTAGATTTCTCTTTGTTACTGATTAATGCATTGGCAAAGATTTAAGGAATTTATTATTTAACCGTCTTTATCTATTTCTGCAAGTGATTGAACAGTAAAAATTTACAGCAAGAAATGTTTGTTCTTCAATTGACATGTGCTATGCAGGTTGACTCTTAATGATGTAATCTTAGGTTGCTGTCGATTGATTTTTTTAATTAATTGATTGTAAGTTAAGGAGATAAGTTCTTAATCTAATTCACATTTTTGTTGATTGGGTGAAGTTACTTGTATGTTTTTCACCTCTGGTTCAGCTGCAAATCAATTCAACATAATCTTTAAATAGGTTAAATTTAGATCATGTTTTATTTTACTAATTAGATATGAGTTTCCATTTTCTCTCATCACCCACCTTGTTTTCCAACCTAGGAAACAGATCCTCTATGGATCAAATTCTCAAAATCCAGCAGAGGCTATTGAAATATACGTGGGAGATCACTACCTTAAACAAATCGAGGATAAATAAATACTTGCGTGGGATTTCTTGAAACCTTTGGCTGGGTCTTCTCTGTGTGTTGTAAGCTTTAGTCACCATTTTCAGCCACATTCACAACTGAGGCTTCAACAAGCATAGCTTCAAACCTCACACATTAGGGGGCATCTGTTAACAATAAAATTAACACCCTTGAGAATGTTGGTCTGAAAACATATTTCTACTTCACCACAACATGAAGATCATAATTTTTGAACAATTGAGAGTTTCAATCTCTCATTTGACTACTTCTTCCACCAAGGAATCAATGTTTGCAGACAAGGTGGCTCTAAAGAGGCCAAGTCCATGACCACTTAAGGGACAAACCCACTTCGTATAACTCACACAATGGAAAAATGCCTAACATGGGTATTAATTTGTCTTGTAAATACTAAAAATCAAGTTTTATTCCTTAAAACTGGGTAAAGTAGGTTTTTTGAAGGAAATAATAAAAAATATTCAAAAATCATAACCCCACATTCATGGTTAAGGGATTGGCTTCTCAAATCCAAATCCTATAAGAGGAAGGCATATGACGTGAATTGGAGGAGACAAATTAGAGAGCAAAGGCATGTTGGAGGGATTAAGGGCTAGCAATCACTTTTCTACCACAAAATTTTTGGGCATCAAAGGCATGGATGGTAGAGGAGAAGGTCTAATCTATGGAGGAGGAAGGAACTTGCAAGGGCTGTAAGTATTTCTCCATGTGCATTTATTATGAATCAATTCAATCTTCTTCCCTATTATTGTGCAATGTTTTCACTTCAAAGTTTCATTTTGATGTAGAATTGGTAAGCAATTAGATCTAACCCATATTCAAAGATAGTTTCATCGAATAGTAGGAATAATTGTGTGGTGAGATTTGTAGGTTTGAAGGAGACTCAAGGAATTGCAAGGACGACCATCAAGGGACTCCATCAAACAACAAGGCTGCAAAGAGGTATTCTCCTCTCTTCCTCCCCTTCTCAAACTCCATGAAAGAAGGTTTTAGATCTTAGGATTATTGTGATAATTGATTTGTTTTATATCAAATGGGCTTCACCCATCGCATAGAAATAAGAGATTATTTGATTGATTTAGTTGTAGAATACTCTACTAACAGTGTGATTTCTATCAAAAAAGGTTACAATATTTAGGTCATGTTATTTTGGAAGAAGGAATTGCAATGGATACTTAAAATATTGAATCCATACTAGAATTTTTATACTCCAAAGAATTTCGCAAACGTTATATCTTTTATGGGTCTTACAGGATACCATAGGAGATACATTAAGTTATTTTCCAATATTGCTCATCCGATTACAACATTGAAAAGAAATAATGTCGAATTCGTATGGTCTAGAAAATTTGAATCAATATTTTAGTGATTGAATAATTTGCTTGCTAATGCTCCTATTTTGTTGATTGCATATCGAAGTAAGGATTTTGTGGTGTGTATGGATGATTGCATCATATCGAAGTAAGGATTTTAGTGATTGAATAATTTGCTTGCTAATGCTCCTATTTTGTTGATTGCATATCGAAGTAAGGATTTTGTGGTGTGTATGGATGATTGCATCAAAGGACTAGGTGTAGTGCTTATGCAGGAGGGTTTTGTGATTTGCTACAAGTTAAGAAAATTAAATTATCATGAAAGGAATTATGCGACTCATTATTTGGAACTAGCACACATAGTACACTAATGCAGGGGCAACTTGACCTAGGTCGAACCATCAAATATATTTGAAAATATCCGTCTAGGGGAATTAGCTAACAACCTCTATCCTAGTGATATTATGGTATTCAAGGCCAATAAATTCAAACAACCGACTGGAGAAAATTAGTCGAAATATAATTCAGTCATGGAGGAGCTGACTAAGTGACAAGAGAGTCGTTCATATGAGAAATGCATGAGGATGTGCCAACGAATGGAAGCTTTGGGGAATGATGCAGACGAAATATGATTGAGGAGTTGGAGGAAAACTGACGATGATTGAAGATGACCAAAGAAGAGATGTGGTGCTAATATGAAGTATAGGTGAAAATGTTAATGATCAATTATGGCAGTTGTTGAACCGATCTAGGTGGTGTGAGGAAAGGAAGAAGTTGTAGGTGATAATTGAGGAAGGAAAAAAGTAACTTATGCATGTTCTTGAAGTGGCTAAGTATTAAGCCTTCAGGTCAAAATAGCAATTTTGAGTTTCATGATCAAAATAGCAAGGCCAATATCTAAGGCTAGAAGGGAAAATTCATCTAAGTGGTTAAACAAAATGTTAATTGTTGACGTTTCGATGTTGAAGCATTGACTTCATAATCAACATAATAATGGGAAAGTTATTGAATCGGAGTCGTTTCCAAAGTTCCAACGCTGAGGTACTGGTAGTGGAAATCGGTGTTGGAGGAGTCATGAAGGTGGATGTTCGATGGTGCAGACTTCTGAAGTCTGATGTAAGTACGTTGGAGAAGAACTGGTGAAGGTGTTTTTCTAAGGATCAGTTTTGTGATGCTGATTTCGACTACTGATGTTAGATATTGGAGTCGACAAGCCAGAGGTTTTCATGTTGGAACTTGTTTGTGGTTCTGACTTTTGACGACGAGGAAGATAGTCTTTCGAGAAAAAAACATTGGAATCGCTAAGGTGAGTTAAATTTGTTTCCTGGTTATTTCAAGTTCCAACTCTCAATGTTGGAAAAGTCAGAAAGGTGAAAAAGTCAGCAAGTCAGAATTGAGTCATTGGAAGTAGATTTTGACAGTCAAGATTGCTTGTAAGTCTAATTAAGGAATCGGTTATCCAATATTAAGGTGATAATTATTTCAACGCATGTGTTTTAATATTATCATGTCATAAGTGGTTGATTGGGTGAAATTTGGAAGCTCAGTTTTGTGTAATGCTCCCTCCGATGATCAGTTTGGTCAAGAGGGACATGATAAAATGGTATCATAGCAAGTTTGGTCAAGAGGGACATGATAAAATGGTATCATAGCAATAAATATCGACATAATGGTGTTGAATAACTTCCTCATCATATCAAAGGGCCATCGAAGTGAGTGGGTCTTGACATTTTTCCCGCCACTAGGAAAACCAAACCAACCACAAAATGTAAGCTTGTTCACTTCTTTCCATCTTAATATAGTTTCTAAAAGTTGTCTATACTATTACATATCCCAAAATTGAAGCTAAACATACTATCAATACTAACCCCATGAGCAGACCAGCTGACTAGTCTTATATTATTTAGTAAGGGTGATTTTATCTACGTACCTATGCAAACAAAACCTATTAAGTAACATATGTCAGAATCAAGAGTCATTAGAAATAGTCATACAATTGGGAAGCTTCGACTCAATTGTGGTTGATCTTGGTTGCTCAGATTGGATGTTGATGCTAAATACTTCCCTATCCAGGGCCTTTGCTAGAGAATTTAGCTTCAACCCCCAATTCCACCTATCCACCAGTAATCAAATGCACAAAGGCATGGATCTTTCTTATTTTCTATAAAATTTCATCCATATGCAATAGAATATCCTTTTTCTCTCATGTTTCTCCATGATGGCCTACTCTAACAAATTTTATAGGTGACAATATAAGGTATCATTTTGGTATACTTTGTGTCATAAGTTATTGAAGAACCATAATCTTCAACAATGCCACACATTTCCTCCTAAACAACTTCCATGGTGGTGGCATTCCTTCCATACTCCACCCAATCCTCTATATGTTCAATGTGTTCTTGCACTTGTCTCTAAATAGCCTTCCCATAATTTTTCTTGGAAATGCTAGCTTCCCTGATAGATTTGGGTATGTAGGTAGGTTGCTTCTGTTTTTAGATTGTGTGTTTTCCATGCACCATCATGAAAGGTAGAAGAATAACTTGTAGAAGAAAGGAAGCATCTAATTTTCATCCAAGTGGGCTGACCAATATCCCGAACCAATCGAGAATATATCCTTACCAATTACATGAGATCTTCCATCTACTCCCACAACCACAATACACTAAAGGTGATGAAAACAAAAAATCTAGAGCACAAGACCCAAAATCTTCCAAGGGTTTGAACCAAAATGGTAATACCCATTTTATCTAGTTACTGTGATGGACAAAACTCAAGCAATACCCTTTCCTAGAACTAACAATCCAAGATATTTCACTATCTCCCTTCGATATTAGAGAGGTGGATGCCCACAAACTACAATTTGAAATTGTAACCCACCTAGAACTAAAAACATTTTATTTTGTGAAAAGACATTAGTTTAAAAGTTATTGTAAAGTTTTATGTTGTTGACCAAGGATGGTTAAAGATGACTATAATTGAAATATTTTATAATTTAATAATTAAAATAAGAGACAAATATCCAAAGATGGCTGTTGAATATTTTTCACTAACCCACTAGGAGGAATGATCTAGTGTAGAAGGAAAAAATGACAAATGGAAGCAACAACATTCACTTTCTAGATGATGCAGGAGGCAACTTCCCTATAAATGTGGTCATGTTCCCAAGAAAGGAGGAAATGAGCAGGCGGCTCATTGAATTACAAAATTGACCCAAATACCTAGGAAAGCACATATATACCCATCGAATGAGCAAGAGGCTCACTACATTCTAGAGATTAGAACCTTGTGGATTGCTAAAAACTGAAAAGTTAGGAACACAAGAGGAATTCGATGAGGGGAAATCTAAAGTGAATTTATAGAGTATTGACTGCAAGTGTGACTGCTAAGTTACAAAGAGGAAATAATAGGATTCTACATAGTATCTTCATCCTGGTGTTTCGGTGAATAGGCTCGGGGGTCCTAAAGTAAGTAATCTTTGTTGTTTTTAGGAGACGGTGGGGAGGAACGGTCTTCTTTGGATGTTTGTCCACCTCGAAGGTTAGCAGGTTCTATATTGTTCTAGTTTATTATCTTTAATTTGTTTTCTTTTTATTTCTGAAGAATTTATGAATCATGAAAGTTTCCATAATTATTATTTTTTTTCGAAATAAAAGTAGGAAAGTTTATTCTAATAAATTTATGATTGAAGATGAATTCTACTGCTTAGACAGTTTTCCATAGTAGGAATTGAAATCTATATTTCATTATTACTTAAAAACAATATCATATCATATATATAGATTCACCTAATGTTAAGTGTAGTACAAAATCAGTAAATGTTTAGCATTCTTTATTTCTTCTTATAAACTTAAACAGAGTTAACCAAGAGGTTTAATAGTTCACTAACATTATTTTTAACCAAACAACAAATTCTTTTTACAGTTAGGGCTTGACATAGTAAATTACAATGAAGCCCTAAATTAAATTTATAATCAGCCAAAGAAACAATAGATTTAGAGTTAAAAACGCTACGGCTTCCAGCCGAGGGTTCGAGACCTCTCAAGTAAAAATACTTAGGAATATATATATATATTAATTTTACCCAATATCATTTTTCATACAGCTGAAATGATTATTTTTTTAATAAACATTCATTATCAATTTTCATTCATCCGAAAGGCTTATTTGGTTACAAAAGAAAAATGATTTAGGGTTTTACAGTTAACGAAATGATAGCTTCGAACTCACCACTTTTTCAAACAAACTTCCCTATCTAAGATTATTTTTACACAGATTGAGCTTTCGAAGCCTGTAAAGCTAATTTTTTTTCTAATATAATAACTAAAACTTACAACAAAATCACCTAAATATAGAAATAAATATGGGTAGAATTTTTGGAACCCAAGTTCAACATAACATCAACGAAGATAGGCTGTATCCTTTTAAAAACCAAATAGGCCATAAAAACTGGAAGAGGTCGTAAATATTTTAAAACCAGAATGGCATTCCTTTCAAAATGGATGCAGTAGTTGTAACCTAGCAAACATTTTTTTTTCATTCATTGAATAATAAACAAAATATCATTTACACTGAGCAATTATGAAATGTATAAACCGTTAAAGCAACATACCGAGTAATATTAATAAAAAAATTAAACAAATGTACAAAGTAATTATAACAAATAATATATCATTTTTACACAACACAAATCCGAAATCTTTTCGTAGGAGTAAAGAAAATAGCAACGAAAATCGCAATACTACATTACTGATAAACCTTGACAAAATTTACAATAAAAGTTTCAAAGGCTGAAATACATCTTCCCACAGAATCCATTGTATGTAAAAAAAGGGGATTTAATATATTAACTCAAAACCCTATCGTAGCCTGAAGGTCTAAAAAAAACTTATATCTTTGCCATTAAAGTTGTAGAAAAGAGAATTTACCATCAAAATAGAAGGGGGCTCATAGAAACCCTAGTATCTCCCACATGAAGCTAAAATAGAAAAGGAGCTATGTTCCACCTTTTCACACCATAGATTGTCAAGGACCATAGGGTTCGAGGCTCATAGGTCTTACCAGAACCATTGTCGATGCTAGGTACCCTCGACCCAAGCTCTGCACGCCAAGCTTCATTGTTTAGCAACCAGTGAGAAGCTCTGCCAATCAAACATCAAAAACAGAGGATTAAACATTTGGTTTCGACATTATAAAATAATTTGAAACAACTGAAAACAAACTGTGCAAAAAGAGGAAACTTACCATCAACGATGTTTTCTCTACGAAGTGCCAAGGCATGAAGTCGAAGATCATTGATGAAATAATGTTGGGATGTTATGATAAGTTTCACAGAGTAGAATGTTGGAAGGGCCAATAGCCTTCGACTCTCCCCACCAGTCCCACAATGCAGAAAATATGTAGATGTTTAAACCTTGATTGTTTGTTAGGTTTTTAACCCCTTTTACACTTGGAAAGCACTTTGTACCCTTCACTTGGTGCATCAACCTTATTAATATACCTCCATGTGGTTTCATATTTTTCATACCCAAGCTCTATAGTTTGAGAGTGATCTTGTTGTTACCCTTAATCACCTTATCATCACCATACTGCTTGTTACTATGGCCCTTTAGTTTTGGTTGGGAACACATGGTGTATAGGGGTTAAACCATATGTTTCATTGGTAACTTTGATGGACACTTGAGTTAAGCACAACTTAAGGGGAATAATCCTTCATTGGAGAAACCTGTAATAATGCAAATTTAACCATGCATCAGCTTACAAAGCTAAGTAATACCTATAACCCTGTAACCCTAACATCGAAATAGGGTTTGTAAGTAAAATTTAAAACTTGGAAGATCTATCCTTATAGTAAAATAAGATGAGCACACAAAATGTAAATACGACAAGGCAGACGTGACACTTTAACTTTTGAACAAGTAAACCTGTATATCAGTATAGTGTTAATTGTTTCACAAATGTGGTTATCATAATTGAATTTGTTAAGTATCAGTGTTACAGTTTTTCATTATAGTCTAAGTCTTATGTTGATAATGGAATGTAGGGTTTGCATTATTTCTTAGAATCTATTTTAGGTCTTATATTGATCTAAAACCCTCCATAACATTTTTTTTTAATTATGGAATTTTTGGAGTTGTTACAGAGATAACATGCTCGAAATATTAATGGAGAAAGATCCTACCTACAATAACAACTGATGTACCAGGAAAATATGCAATGATGCTCCTCGGGGTAACATTCCTTCCAATGTAAATTTACATTACCTTGCATGAGTCTCCTCATTTCCCCATATGGTGGTTTACCACTCGCTCACATGATTCTAACCTTGTCTGTACAGAGTGATTTGTCATCAATATGCATGTTTCCCTCCCTTTGGAATTGTCTAACACCCATATCCATCAAATCAAAAGCATGTCACAACATGTTTTCATCCCTCCATAATTGTTTAACACCCATATCCATCACATCACCAGCATGTCACCACATGCTAACCTACATGCCCACTATCTGCAATCATGAGGAGCCAACTCTTGGTGGCTCCACACTGTAGCACCCAAATTGGGGTAAATAGCTTAATATATTATTATTGTTACTATTAACCCATAAATTTATTCATACTAGGCTTTAAACTTAACATATAAATTAATGATCATTTATTTGAATTAATAGCCCATTTTTAAATTCAAATAATTTTGTATTCATAACCATTTTTTAAACCTTTCTTATGTATGAGAATATAAGTATATGTATCATCATTTCACATAATCTTAAATTAATTTTTTTTAATTAATACTTATATAAATTAATTTATATTCATAATCTATCTAACTATCAATTTAACATATAAAACCCTTTTATTTTTGTAATAAAAGGAACTCCTTCCATCCTTACATGCATCAACTTCATTATATTGTTTAAAAAATGTACATATCATATCCCTTTAATACAATCCTTATAATATATGATACATGTCATGTAGTGGAAATATTTTAATTGGGGCGTGTAAAGTGTTACCGGAACCTCAATTATCCCCTAAAGACTAAAATATTCATGTTGCTTACCTTTGCTGGTAAAGTCCTAGTTTGGGTTTGTCTTATCTGATTTCTAGGAGTTGAACCCAGTAGATGTTCTCTCTGTAGCATTGATGGTGAATTTATAAATAACATATTTATAAGTTTTCCATACATGACCTAAATGTGGAATTATGCTTCTTTGGTTACAGGTACTAATTTTAGACAGGAGGGGGCAAAATTAAAGCTTCTTTTTTAGATATGGATGAACACCTTTTTCTTTTAGGCATATAGAGCTCTTCATGTCCTTATGATATGGGTGACTTGGCTCACCCATAACAAAATTATTTTTCAAAATATGTATATTCCTCTACACATATATGCTTCAAAGAACCTAGTTATTTTGGAACATGTTACTCAGATCCAAAAGGATAGCCATAAGAGAAGGAATGAAGTTGAGCAGATTAACAAGTCTAAGGCATGGTGTTTTTTTCATGGTGCTACACAAGGAAGACCTAGTAGTGGATGTACAGGAGGCTTATTATTCATATTTAATAGTAAATCATATAAATATGCTATAGGAATAATATTGGCTACAAATAAAAAGGATGGATTATACGTAGTCTTGATGGTCTTGAAGATGGCTATTTTTATTAGGGTGAAAATACTACAAGTCTCTAGGTACTCACTATTAGTGATTAATTATATTTCCTTAAAAATGTATCCACGGAATATATACCTAAGGATAATATATGAGGATATATGTAGGGTGATTGATACATTTGAAGTAGTCACTTTTCATCATATATACATGGACATAAACGACTAGGATGATCATCTCTCAAAATTGGGACTGCAATTTGTGGAAGGTACATCAAGAGTATGGGAGATCAAAAAAGATTTCATCAAGGAACTTAATCTGAGACCTCTCATATTCTAATATCCCATCCCATGATGCATGGGTTTTTTTGGTCAACCACAAAATAGCTTGGAGCAAGATAATATACATACTGCATAAACAAAAGATACATCTGGTGAGAAGCTTTTTGGACATTATTGAATGTTATTTTTTAAGGGAAAGAAGTAATATGTAATATGAAGCCATCTACAACATTTTAGAAAAAACTTGATGAAGCTTTATCTATAATTTGAAAGAAATATCTAATGAAGGTTGTGTATAAGGCTTATTAAGGAAAATGCACAATATGGTTAGGAATTTTGGTTAGGAATTTTAAATAAAATTTTGGATTGTGATCATTTTTTCATGGAAAAAAATGTGGTCCAATTTTAAAATGTGTGTTAGGAGACACTATGCATAGGATAAACAACAATAAGATCGAACCTTATTTTGATGGGTTTTATAGCAAGAATTTGATTTAAATTTGGTTGTAAAAAATGAACAGTAAGAATCTACAATCTTGGCACTCGTAAATTGCAATATTAGAGTAATATAAGGCTTTTCAATCGACCCAAATTGTTGAAAATAAATATTTAAATATCAAAGATTGTGATTTGAGTAATTATTATTTCATTGAATTTCAACAAATATGGTATCAATTTAGGGGTGAAATGTATGGGGATATTATTTGATCCCAATGGAAGACATGGAATTTCATTTCAATGGATCTAGGACATATGAAAAATAACCAGGCATAGGCACTTGCAGTCTTTCAAGGGTTGAGATTGATCAACTCGCAAAAGGTTAGAAACCTTTTCATTCTTAGAGACTCAACGATTATTATCAGTCTCATTGAAGGCACCTCTTTTCCCTCTAATGGAAAGCTCACTAGAACTCTTCACAAGCTTAAAAATGAATCTAATAGGTTTGAAAGTGTTGCATTCTTTCACGTGCTTAGACAATTTTATTCCTAAGCAGACACCATGGAAAATTGGGGAATAAGATGTAATGAAAGGTTAATAAAAGTTAATGAGGATCTTGGTTTCCAACCCATTCCTTAATTTAGTGGTCTTAAATTTCATGGATTGCATGCCTCCACATATCCTTGGTGGAAGGAGCATAATAAATATTTGGCACATGCCTTTCTCATTCACATAGTACACCCACTCACTTCAAGTTTATGGAGGGGTGTGATCATCCAATTCACCAAGTTTACTAAAGTATATTTCAAGGGATTCAGTGGAGTGGTTCAATCTTGTTCCTTTTACTCGAGAGACTAAACAAAATTGGAAATTAGCTCAACTCCTAGTAAGCATTAAAATATTTCCCAAGCTTGTAATTGTTGGTCCAGGGAACATTAGAATCAAATTTTGTAGTTTAATCAAGTTTATTCTCTTGTTCAATGAAGGAGGCTTATTCTACCAGTTTATTATCTTGTTTCTTAGGTAATTTTCCATTGGGGAGCTCTTAATCTATTACATTTATAGTGAGTGTTTCATTTTCCTCAAATTTTGTTTCGAGATTAGTTTTCATTTTATCCATGAATTCTACGGTATTTTTACTCTATGCTCATTTTGGATTTGTTAAATCCTTTCATGGGTTTGGTTTTCCAATTGGGGTTTCTTTTTGGGCATTTGTTGAGTCTTGGTTTATTTGTCCTTAAATTCTTTGTATACCCTTGCCTCAACATATTATTGGATCCGTTTCTCCTTGGTGTTTGGTTTCTCTATCAAGACCATCCCTTATGTTCTTATTATTTTAGGTTCACCTAAACACAACATTATGCTTGAGTTTCATGAAGTGCAAACATTCCCATCCTAGAAGGCGACTTTTGTGTGAAAAGTGTAAAATTCACAAGATTCTTAGAAGACATGAAGAACTCATAGTAGGAAATAGCACTTCAATCTTCTCTATTTTCAGTAAGATGTGTGCTCAAGAGGAAGCACAAAACGACAATTATGCAATGGTTATGGGATCAGTAATGCTTCATAAACTGAAATTCTATACACTTAAAACAAAATGTAGTTTGTTTTTCAATGTTGTCAACAATGTTAGTAGCGATTCTTATTCTGTAGAATCAAATCTTAGAATGTCTATGGGAATATATTTAGGATCTGAAGGAAGAAGAAATAGTTTGCCAAATACTAGTAGAGATGGTCGTGGATGGAATTGTTATTATTGAATTAAATCAAGCTCTAAAATGGTAGGAGGAAGCTAGTAGCAATAATGTGTATTCTCTTAGTTTTAGTTCAATGCCATATGTTGTTAATAATATCTTTATCTAGGTATCTTTTTATTTTGATAGTAGTTCATTTTATGTTTTAATTTTTGGAGATTTTGTTCTTTTATTAATCGATGCATTAATAAACAACTTACAACATTTTGTATTCTTTTATTTCTATGTTGAGCAGTGCACTTGTAATAATTTATAAATATAAAATATACTCATATCTATAAAAAAACAAATATCATATGATTTGAATGTCGGATATACATCTCTGAAAACATTGTGGTATCATGCTCATACATATGTGTGCAAATCATATATATAAGTTAGATATAAGTTTAAATGGGTTGGATCCATTGCTAAGGAGCTAAAAAACACTAGTGGGAAAGGTTTAGTTCCCATAAGGGATTATTTTTGGAGCCATAAGGTCATCTTGAGGTAGTGGTCAAAGTGCGGTTGCATTTATAAAGATTATATTATATTAAATGATGTCATGGCCCATTCCCAAATAAGTGGATCAAAGACCATCCCCATATCCTCCAAAAAATTTGTCAATTGGGTCTCGCTCAAGTGATGAAGAGGAGAAGTTCTTATCCTCCCCATTTGAGTCAAGTCCCACTCATTACATGATGTTCACTCTTTGTGAATTGGTTGATGATGAATGATCTTTGTAAGCTAATTGTTGATTCTGATTTAAAAGTACCAATAATCTCATTCTCACCTACAAACTAGAGAGTAAACATTTGACAACATAGAAAATAAATAAATAGAAAACAATATCATAATCAACTGAGTTGAATTTACATGAATTATGGGTTATCAAGTAAGATAATTAACATGTAATGCAAATATAATAAGGTTTAATAAAGAGTTAGTGTACGTTGGAATGTTTAATATTTTTTGTCTCTTTTTTTTTTCAGATTTAAGAGAATTTGTAGCTAGCCAAAATTATATGAGTTCAATACTTGGGTTCGAATCCAATTGCTTACCATTATAAACCATATGCTACCACCAATATCCCACAAACAAATGCCTAGCACGAAATCTATAACTTAACAAGGTTCGAGACGTCAAAAAACACACCCATATAAAATCTCAATAAAAAAGTGCCTATACTTTTAATTTTGCCATAATAAACCTATATATTATTAAAATTTTGAATACCATATTAAACTTTAATTAATTCAATATATTAAACTCTATCACATGAATATAGTTTATATAATATGAATACAATAAATAAAACGATATATATGACATAGGTATACTTGGAATTCCTTTTAATTTTACCATAATAAACCTATATATTATTAAAAAATTGAATACCATATTAAACTTTGATTAATTCAATATAGTAAACTCTGTCACATGAATATAGTTTGTATAATATGAATACAATAAAAAAAACTATATATGTCAATATATATATGACATGGGTATACATGGGTATACTTGGAATTCAGTGAACAACCATATATGCCACATGAATATAGATTTTATATTGATTATTACAAATTCAAGCCAAAAAAAAAAGTCCACGTTCAAACATTATCTAGTTTATTATTTTCTCAAATCCACGATCACTTAACTTAGGTATTGTGTTAACAATATTCAAACCTACGAGAATTAATAATAACAACCTTGTAGTTTTTTTATTTTCTCACATCCACGATCACTTATCTTAGGTATTGTGTTAACAATATTCAAACTTATAACAATTAATAATAACAACCTTACTAATAGTGGCGACCATTACCATGTCGATAACAACATAACATATAGATATAAGTTTTTTTATATAGATATTAGTTTTTTATATAGATATTAAATACTTTATGTATAATTAACTTTTATAGTAGAATAAATTTTCATTGTTTTTATTTTGTTGTTAAAGACAATTAGTTAATAATAACTAGTCCACTCTATATAAAAGATAAAATCAACTTTCTTGATATATAAATGAGTTAACTTACAATATAAAATCAAAATCAAAATTTGTAATATATAAATGAGTTGAATTAAAATCAATATTCACAAGTGCCTTTAACTATTGTCATAGATATATTTTACAATTACTTATAATAAATACACAACCATTAAACACAGAGACACTTGGATACATAGAGACATGGGAATTCATGAACAGATAGACCCTATAAACACGCAAATACATATTTTATGGTTCTTTCTATTTTTTTGCTCAGTTATGGGATTAATACTTATTGATATCTTTTGTTTTTCTTTTGTACATGCTCAGTTATGAGATTGATACATTAATATATCATTGTTGTGTAAGCATTTCTTTTGATTCTTAATAAATATCAAGGAATTTTTTTTTCCTTAAAAAAAACATGCAAACACATATGAACCATGTTCAAAGATAAAAGCTCATACAAAAATGCTCCTAATAAATTTAAATTTAATTTATTTTTGATATTCATAATGATTCAAACCACTCAAGAGAATTTGAAAAAACCAAGATATAGGAAATGAAAAGAGCACTTCAAATAACTTCAGATAGAGATAAATAAATATGTCATGACCTAGTTTGAGGAGTTTGGAGAAAGATAAGGAGACGACACTTGTAAAGATACAGGATTAAGTAAAGATAGAGGCTTATGAGGAAAGATGAAAAGAGAAATCTATGTTAACATTTGAGGTCGAGGAATCTTGAGTAATACACCATAAACATGAATTTGTACTATAGGAGAAACATGAGTTTCCACTCTAGAAAAGATATAACACCAAGTGCTCATTTAAAACTTGTCAATATCTCAATGTTTTTTCTATTGGCTTTAATAATGGAGGTCATAAGACAAAAGATTCCATTTGAATTTTGAACAAATTCTTTTGGAATTGAGTAAGCGCTCTAATAAAAATGGTAACATACATGTTGGACTCATGGTTGTCGCTAGACCAAAACTCGTAGGTGTTAATCTCCACCGCAATCGTTAGAGTTAATATCTTGGGAGGCAATTAATCCATTTCACGAAACTCACGGGGAGTGTTGAACCCAATGTCCAACAATATCCCCCCACAACGCAAGCCAAGTGAGTTTCAAACCCTTGACATTTTGCTCTGATAACATTTCTTGGACTCACGATTGTCGTTAGACCAAAACCCGCAAGTGTTAATCTCCGCCACAATCGCTAGAGTTAGGATCTCAAGACAATTAGTCCATGTCACGAAACTCACGGGGAGCGTTGAACCCAATGTCCAATAATATATTTGCACCTCATAATGAATATAGGATTTCTAAATAAGCAATTATATTTAAAATTTTGAAAAAAAATGAATATATGAGAAAATGAAGTTATTTTGAAAATCTCGTGTTGAAACTAAAGGGATGTTTCACCACATGTATGGATGACATCTCTAGAAAATTTGTTGGTGTAGATTAGTGTGCCTTACCTAGTAGGATTCAAACTATGCACATGTTAGCATGAAACTAGCCAAATGGCAAACAACATTACAACAATGGATTGAGACAAACCCTTAAGATTTAGCTACTTGTTACATGGATTAGATTTACATTAATCACATGATATGTGATGATTAATATCCATCCTTGTGAGTTCAAACATTGACCTATCAAAAAATAAAAACATATATGAGAGAGTTCATGAAATAGATTATAGTGAGGATAAAATTATTCTGAATTTACTAAAGATGTAATACATGAATGTGGGAAAATATTTTTTAAGCTTTTTAACAATTTTTTTAAATTTATATATAAAATAATAATTTAATGATATTAAATATTAAACATTTATAATAATGCATTTTAATATAAATTAAATGTTATTATAAAAAAAACTTAAATTTTATAAACAATACAAAGGTAGGGAGAAAAACATCCATATCCAGATGCAATAGATGCAAGCAAAATGAAGATTTCAATGTTGAAACATGAGTTGATTCACCAATTGAAAACAGACTCCCTATATTTCAATAGATTGCAAGTGAAGTGAAAAATTGAAAACAATGAGAAAAAAAAATTATTTCAGGGTTTTTTTTTAAATGTATTTTTGCCTTTTTGTGAAATCGGTGTTGCATCGAAGAGGTGCATTTTACAGCTCATTATAGGAGAGATGTGTAACTTCTTCCGTACTCATCCTAGAGTTGACACATGTGCTTTATAAAAAATGAAAAATAAAATATTATTAAAAATAACATGTCGACTTAAATTAAATTTAAATTATTTAAAATTGCATAAATATAAAACAGTATAAATTAGATAGACTAAAAACATAAACATTGGATGACACATTTTGTCAACACTTCCACTTTATTAATCCCTCTCAGTGCTTGGTAGATCCTCTTTTAAATGAATCTATATTGGTTTAAATAATTGTATTCTTCTTGCTATAACTTTAAATAAACATCATGGTAATTTTTCATTTGCATATATTTGATACATAGCTTTGAAGTAGACATATGGAAGTTTCTTCCCATAGCTCAAATATCTATATTTAATTGAGTTGAAGAGAAGTCATGAATTAAATCCTTTTCAAAATAGCAACCTTAAGAATTGTGAATGAGCACAACTTGACCACATAATTTGTAAATAAAATATCTCAAGCATCGTTTTGAGGGTTAGGCTCTCTCTCAATGCATGTTATCTTAAATGTTAGTCTTGAAATTGTAGGTAGCTTGCACCTTTAATCTTTTTATCATTCCACAATGATACGGGTATGGTAACCCCTTCATATTTTTAGGATTTGGGCATGCTATGTCATGTTAGAGATAACATTTGGGAGATTGTGAAATTAAGGTTTTTTATTATTTTTTTTAGAAATTCAAGTTATTGCAGGTTACAGTAAGATTACAGTAAGATTAGGATTTTTTAATACAACCATGTGCAAGAGATAGGTTTTTAAAGTACAGTTATGGACGAAGAATTAGTAGATCTCTTAGATAACCCTCTTAAAGGTTGTCTTATTTTCTTTATAAGAATTTTTATTCTAAGCTTCCATAGGAGACATGTGTTGTTGACCCTTTTGAGGGCTTTGGTGTATTAGACAAAACCTTTGTTTTCCATCGTCAATTAAATGGTTAGGGTTTTGAAGGAGGTACAACTCTTAACCATGGATTTGTTAACACTGATTCTAGGATTTAGCACTAGAAATTATGTAGCTACCTATGCATTAGGAACGTTGGCAAATCTTCCTTAACTCTTTCTTGAGATTGGAAAGGCCTCCTCCATTATCCTTGGATTACTATTCTAGCGGTAATTTTATTACTATTTCTTTGTTTTTTGAGGATTATTCATTCTTAGATACCATTAACCATTTTGGAAAGGATCAAGAGGGGTATTCTAATCCAAGTTATAAGGGGGGAGGGTTAACCTAGAAGAGGATATATTGGAAAATAATGGGTCAGTGGGGGTGCATGGTGGTCGAAAATGCAAAGAGACAACCAATGAAAATGTAATGTATTTAACTTGGGAACAAAACAAGTAGAACATGAGCAATATTCAAAGAATATAAATGTTGAATGAAAAATACAAGAGACAATGAGATTAAACCTATATAATAGAAACCTTGTATTGATTATTTCCAAACTAGAGAGAAGTGTTCATGAGCATGTTTAAGGGGGATACCTTCTATGAGAAGAGCTTCAAATACAATAACAATACTTGACAAAAAAATTACATGGAAAAACTTAATTGCTTGTGATCCCTTCAATAATGAGTACCAACCACCTTATGGACCTTATTTAATAAAAAAATCATTTTATATTAAGTAACTACCCAATATACATTTAATGGGCCTTATTTAATTAATATGGACTCGTACATTAATTGACCAACTCGTAAGTACCCCAAAGTAGGGAGGTTAGAGTAGGACCCTAACATTCCCTCCCCCTTAAAAAGGATTGTCGTCCTCAACAATGGAGTCATGCAACTACTATAAAATTGATGCTGATTCCTAGATGGAATATTCTAGTTACATATCCTTCCACTATAGCAGGACTTCACTAATAATGCATTGGTGGAACTAAGGCTCCTTGGTCACTAATATTGACTTAGTTTGTATCCAAATGGATCCTTCTTCATCAATTTTTGGAAGGTAGTTTGATGGACCCCACGACCTTCAGATCTTGGAGTGGGTTGAGAAAGTCTATTTTTAGGAAGCTTGTCTAATGTGTTGAAGGATTTGATATATTTCATAGAAGTTCAACACTAAATTCTAGTGGCCTTGGTCTTTGAAATATATTTACTTATAGGGTTGAAGATAAAGAAACACTTGATCCCCTTCTACAAAAGAATGCTTTGAGAAAACCTTTTCAACCTATTGCTTCATTCAATTTTGAAGTATATATAGATTTTCCTTAAGAGTGTAGATAATAAGATCTCTAGAGTTATTCCACATTTAAACTTTGGATATATTAGGTAAATATGAATCCATAAAGGGGGAGTTTTAGCCATAAAAAATTTATATGGTGTCATTTTAGTTATAGACCCATGATATGTGGTATTGTACCACCATTCTATAAGGCATACACACTACATCCATCGGTGCTACCTATCGAAGGAAAAAAATATTAACTAGGTTTCCATTCACTTGTTCACCAGTTATGTTTGACTATCAGTTTCGAGATGATAAGCCATGCACATTTTCAGTCGATTACCTTGTAGTTTAAACAATTTCTAGTAGAACTTGCTAGTGAATGTGGAATCATGATTAGACCCAATAGAAATGGGCATCCCATGTAACTCAAAAAAAATCAAGAAAACTTCAAAAACTGTGGAAGGAATAAATCAGTGTGGTAAGGCACAAAAATGAGTATCTTTGAAATGGTAATAAACTACCACCATGATGACCAATTTGTTTCCTACTTTTGGAGGTCCATGATAAAACCATGGAAATGTCGCTCTATATATATAATGACCATTATTATTAGTGCCCGCAATGCCTTGAGAATATTCACCATCTCACCCTTGCTCCTTTGACAAGAATCACTTCCTACTACAAAGCTATGAATATACTTTTTTCATGCCATCCAAAAAGAAGAGCTATTGGAGCATTCATGTGTTTTTTGAAATCCAGAGTGACCCCATATACTAGAGGAATGAAACTCCTTTAACAATCATTGTTTTGCATCAGAATTTGGCACCAAAAAAATGTTCCTTTTATGCAACAAGGTATCATGTTGGAAAGTACAACCCTTTGGGGAATTTGGTTCCTCCTTACATATTTGGATGAGGCAAACCATAATATTAGGTACCAACCATTCTTACTGAGGTTTTGTAAACCAATCTAGTATAAGTAAGGAGAAATCAAAGAGATCATTCCTCCTCATATTTCCTAGACTAAGCATCTACCACCACATTCTCTTTACCTTTTTTATATATGATATCACAATCATACCCAAGCATCTTAGTAATAAACTTGTGTTTATCAAGGGATGACAACCTCTATTGTAGAAAATACTTCAAACAATGATGATTTTCCTTGATGTGGAAGGGCCTTCCAATGAGATATGGGCCCCATAAATATGGCAATAAGGATGGTAATCATCTCTTTCACCTATATAGACTCTCCCAAAATCATATCACATAATTATTTACTAGTGAATGCCATGGGATGTCCTTCTTGTACCAATGATACTCCAAGACCTCTACTCAAAGCACCACATTCCAAGACAAAATTATTAGTGAAATCATGAGTGGATAAAACGGGGGTCATACACATGGATTCCTTTAAGATTGAAAATGTTAAAGTTGCAGCATCATCAATCATTCTCCAAGCCAAGCTTGTGCGCCAATATTGGGCTTCATGTGTTGTGGTAGAGCCTTAAGGAGCCTAATTTTAACTCAAGAAACTTGGAGTATATTCTTGAGCTGGAATCAAGAATGACTAATCCTTATGTGTAAATGTTAAGCCTCATGTATTGAGGTAAGTGCTTTGTATGTCAAAGAAATGATGTTGTACAATCTTGCTTGTCAACGCTAAGGTCTTTTGTGTCAATACAGATCCTCATATGTTGAGGAGGTTCCTCATTTGTTAAGGTAATTATTTGCATGTCAAATCATGAATGATGTGTGATGTACTACTAACCATGGTCTTAGAGATGGATGAGCTATTAAGTCTCCTCTAGAAACTGTCCACCTCTAAAGTGAATTACTTTAGCATATAACCACTTGGAATGATAGTAGAACAAGATGATAACATCATTGTAAAAATCTCCTTAGTATAATTGATATGATAAATAAATTAAAGTTGGCACAAGTGACCATGCATATAAGTCAAGAGATAAAGATCAAATGTGATAAGATAGAGAACTCAATCTGCATGCTTCAGTGATGATAAAGAGTTCATTTAATAAAAGAGAACTCGAATTGTTAACATCAGTGGTAGTAACAAAGAAGACTTCATTCAATTAAAGGAGAACATGGATTGTTCACTTAAGTGATGCTATCGAGAAGTACTTTAGTTAAAAGAGTTAACTAAGTGTTAATAAAGAAGATCAAGTTGACTAAAGTGTTTTGCATGAAGACACTTTAGTTAAACTAAAATGTGACGCTTAAGTTACGACACTTGAGTTAAACTAAAAGACGACACTTTGTCTATGACACTTGAGTTATAACACTTCCATAACAACACTTGAGTTAGCATCCTAGCTAAGTGTTCTATTATCCAGTTGGAAGGCGAGTTCATCCTGAAGTCAAAAGAACAAAGATATTAGTCATGATTGAGATGTATTGCACAATTTTTATGTAGGACTTTGATGAGATCAAAGAAAAGTGTAAATTGAAAGTTATTGTGTGCATGTGTTGAGAAACTACAAACTGCTTGTGTGTTGGGCATACAACTAGGTTCTTCTATTATTATCTCTTCTCTCTTTCTCTGTAATTGCACCAGGGGTGCTTGATATTTCTCTCAGATAATACGCCAAGGGATCTTGATGTAATATACTTATAACAAAAGACATTCTTTGATATCTATAATTATACTAGGGAGTATTTTATGGGGTTTTCTCCCTCATCTTGTAGAGGTTTTCCCCAAGGTAAAATGTGTGTATCATGTGTGAATGATTATGATTATGCTTATTCAATTGTTTCAAATACTACAATAATTCTGCATATAAAATCAAAATCCAACAGAAATACCTACTTTTTGACCTCATTCCGTACGACAACATTATTAGCATGGCAGTTAAGGGGAAAATCCCCCATAATACTTCACAAACTTGTTGTACCATCCCATAAGTCCTAATAAATCATGTAATATTTTCAAATATTGGGTGTAGACAATCCTACATAGCTACAATTTTCTTGGGGTCATCCTACACCCCTTACTCAATGACATTGTGACCCAAATATTTGACTTTTGAAACATTAAAAATGTGTTTGGAACATTTGAGGAGAAACTAGTTGTCCTAGAGGAGTTGTAAGGCTTTCTCAACATGCTCTACATGTTCTTCATGAGTTTTTATATATATTAATAAGTCATCAAAGAAAACTCGCATAAAATTGTACATTAAGTGTTGAAAAACATTATTCATGAGGCCCTGAAAGGGGTGTGGGCTATTGAAAAATCCAAAGGTCATCACTAAAAAACCATAACGAACTTCATGTGTGAAAAAATATTTCTAGGGAATGTATACCTCCTTCATATGATTTGGTGGTATCTTGAAAGAAGGTCTAGATTACTGAATAACTTGGGACCATGAAGCTGATCCAAGATATCATCAATCATTGGGATGAGGAAGTTGTCTTTATGATAAACCTATTGAGAGCATGAAAATTTGAACAAATGTACAAATTTCCTTCCTTTTTCAGTATCATGACCACACATGATGAGTAAGGTCTAGTGCTTGGATAAATGAACCCTACCTCCTAAAATTCCTCAATAATCATTCAAATTACATTCTTTAGTGTAAAATGGTGTCCATAAGGACACACATGGGTTAGCTAAATTCCTATAATTTGTGAAATATCATGATCATGTCACCACATAAGGTGGGTAAGCCACAAGGTGTGTCAAATACCTATCAATAAAGGTGGATTGTCTATGGTTGTCCTATCAAATTCCTATCAAATTCAAAGCCTCGTGAATAATATCTTTGTTCTTCCGAATTCGAGATCAACTATAAATAAAGGTGGATTGTCTATGGTGGGTTCTCGACAACTTGGATGGAATTGAATTGGGTAGTAATGCTAGAGTGGCCTTTCTTAAATAATTTTTTCATGTGGTGGGATTGAAAATATCAAAGGAATTAGACTTAATATCCTTGATATTATGTTTATGACCCTCTTTAGAGATGCTTGTGTATGATTCCTTCAAATATATAGTAACCATACCCAATTTTCTAAACCTGTATGCTCCTAGAACCACATCCCGACTACCCATTTCAATAGTGGATGTGGGATTTGAACTAATAACCCCTCATTCAAAATTTCATGTCATGTCCCCATTTTAATATCACCATGGAGTTCCATTATCATGCACCTTCTTTAGATGGTCACGTGATTAAGTCCTATCCCATCAAAAAATCCTATGGGTTGAGGAAAGATATGTTAATTAATTAGGACTAATTTTGCCTAGACATTAGTTGACATTAAGTCATAAGTAATTTATTATATTTAATTTCCTTTGAATAATTTAACCTTAGATTATGCAAAGTTGAGTTAGGAGGGCCGCACTAGGACAAGTGGGGGCATCCACCATAATGGAAAGTTGCATAAAGCAAAGAAAAAGATGAATAAGGGTGCACCAAGGATAAATCAGACAAAGCAAGCAAGTAGACAAGCAAGGAAAGTACAACTTCTGGGAAGAAAGGTAGGGAGAAAAGAAAGAGTAGGGAAAGTAGGGTAAAAGCGGGATAAAAGTAGAAAAATCCAGAAAAGAAGGAAAAGAAGAAAGAAAGCAATGCAAAAGCAACAAGGCAAGAAAAGAAGGAAAGTCGGAGAGAAAGAAAAAGCACAAAGCAAGCTCTTTCTATTCCAACTCATGAGGGCGCATTGGTTAAGGATACTTGATAATGAATTCATATAATCTATTAAACCAATAAATTGCACACTTATGACATATTTTTGTCATTCTATCATTCGAATTGAGAGCTTAACTTCTTATTCTTAGGGAGATGTTCCCTTAGACACAACCATGAGGTGTTCCCCAGCTTATTTTCCTTTCATGAGTGAGTAATGATGGTTTCTATCCATTAATGGTAGTTTTCTGCAGGTTAATTTATTAGATCAAATGTTGCATTAGTTGTTGTAGAAGTTTGGGATTCAAACCTTCTAATTCCTATGTGAAATTGGCCTCCATTCTATTTGTATTACTACATTATGTTAATGAATGCTTCATTAAGACTTCCATGATATTTATTTCGACTTATTTGATTTTTAATTTATGTAATAATTTATTTTTGCAAGTTTCATGGAAATTTGAATCAGTTTGATTAAGCTTCAATTGAGTTTATTTCACTTTGCCCATATTTTAATGTATAATAGACTACTTTTCCAGTTTTAAGCATTTAATCAGTCAAATATTCATTAATTCTCTTCATTTCTATTTGGATAGTTCATTAATACTCTAATGAATAATTTCCATGTTTAAATTTAATAATTGATTATCATCATCAGGTGTTTCAGAAGCCCGGAAGTTAACCCAATTGAGTAGTCCAAAAGACTAGTTTGACTTGTGCGAACCTCGCAGTCTCACAAATTTGTTTTAGACCTGCATAAACTTGTTTTTACTGATATATAACACCACAATAGAGATATGAAATATTCCTTTAGTAAATATCCTTCACCATTGGTCTCTGGGAAGTGAATATCAAAGGTTTTAGTTTGCATGTATTGGGAATCCCAAGAGCCTTGGAGTAGACTTCAACCTAACTGGTGCTTGAAACATAAATGAAACCAACACATTATGTATAAGAACCTGATATTTCATGACCCTCACCCTTCCTTGGTTGGACCTCCTTACCTAATATTGGATCCTTTAATCAGCTCAAACTCCTTGCCCCAATAGTTTATTTGATTTTGTTCTTGTAAGAAGGAGTTAATGAAAAACCAGATATCGCTAGATCAATACATTGGTGTCAGATCAATTTCCTCTAATCCTGTGGAACTTAAGATCTCAGTTGAAGAAAATTTTGCAATCCTAAGACTTGTTTCAGTTAGTAATGATTTCAAATGGGATGAGGAACACATGAGGAACAAGCTTCTTGTTCAGATAAAGAATATTATTAAAGATATCATGTATGTTGATGATGGAATGCATATGGTGCATGAGAATGGAATGTGTCACACTATATACCTCGAAGGTAGAAGGCCTATTTGGGATCATATCAGCAAGTTATCAAGAGAGGAATCAAGTTTTTTCACCACTCACAGTAGAGGAGAAGAAATGAGGGCCAAATGTTAATTTTCATTGGATGCAGTTTCTTCCCACTTGATGAGGTTTTTTAGATCCTATTCAGGGACATTCTCCTAGAATAATGATCCTAAGAAAAATAAGGAGTAAGTTTCATTTGTTCATTGGGAGAAGCAAGAACCAAGGACCAATCAACCTTCAAAGGAGAATAGTAGCAATCTTCCAAAAGAAGAACCATGTGGATCCTCTAGTGAATGCACTGAGTAGAAAGAGGAAGATATCAATCTAAGGTATGAGGGTAAAGATGATTTTTGTAGAAGCAATGTCTTCTTGCATCAATATGAATAATTTCCCATCTTATGTGATGAAAATGAGAGCATGGAGTCTTCTAATACTAAAGTGGGTGTTAAGGATAAATTTGGTGTTGTGGATTCATGCCACAACAAAATTGCTAATACACTACATCCATTAGAAAGTATGCATATTGTTGAATTATTGTAACTTTGAAGTGTATTTACTTATTATCCTCGATGATCCTATCGGGAGAATCATTTTTATTTCATTATACCCCGATGTTCCTATCGGGAGAATTACTAAGAGTCACGAGGAAATTCCCTTCGTTGTAAGTCAGGTCATTAGAACCCTAATTAATATAATATTAAGTTGATTTTGTCCTCCTAGAGAATTCAGCCCAGTGAATTTTAGTGGGGCTGACTTGGTGGAGTGAATTTTCAAGTGAACGAAAGAATATAAATAGAAGTGAGGCTATTCTCATTTCTACACACTCACACTCACTTGTGTAGCGCATGAGAGAGAGAGATAGTTGTAGCTGCAAGGAGGAGAAATATAAGGTTGCGGTTTTATCTTTTATCTTTTGATCATCTATATTGAGGAATATTTTGCTGGGTTTTTCCCATTAGGGTTTTATCAGGGTAAATCTATGTTGATCTTATGATACTATTTCTTTCAGTGATATTGTCTATATGATTTTGTTATGAAATTCAAATTGAATGTTGATAATCTAGCTTAGAATATGGAATCTTAACATGGTATCAGAGCTAACCTGAATAGGATAGATTTCACAAGGTGAAAAATCCCTCTCTCTCCCTGACAAGAAATTAGGGTTTTGGGAAAATTTTGAGTTTTGAATAACTAATTGCATGGAAAGTTGTGCCCTCATAGAGCGCATCTTCTCAGCCCATGATCGAAGTTTTTTGGATGAGCATATCTCTCGAAAATTCAAACCCTAGTTTGACACTGCACTAGAAAACTATAGAAATCCAGTGAACCAGAAAACTACTAGAAGCTGCAGTGTTGAATATCACAAGTCAAATTTAAAAGGTGAAGGCTTGAGATCTCCAGAAACCAAGCACACCAGTTAAGCGCATCTACGGGTAAGATCGGTTTCTCATTTTCTAGATTTTCAATTTTTTGTAATATCCTGTCAATATGGCCCAAAGAACCAAGCTTGAGGACAAGCTAGAAGGCATAGAGAATTATAGAGCATGGAAATACAGAATTGGTCTCATTCTCAAGGAGAATGATCTTGAGAAATATATCAAGGATGAAGTTACAGATCCTGAAGAGGTTGAAGCTAAGGAGAAGCATACAAAGGATCTGATTAGGGCACAAATAATTATTGCTTGCTCCATTAAGGATCACTTGATCTTTCAAGTGTCATCCAAGAAGACTCTGAAATAAATGTATGATTCCCTAGCAAGAATGTATGAAGGAAGAAACATCAACAAAAAGATGAATCTAAGAGCTCAGTTGAAGAGCACCAAGATGAGTCATGGAGAATCCATCCAGGACTACTTCACAAGGGTCTCCCAATTCAAGGAACAACTAAAATCCATTAGAGACAAACTTGATGAAGATGAATTGGTTATGACTACTCTCAATGGTTTCACTGGACCCTGGGAGTCATTCATCCAGATGATGTGTGCAAGGAAGGAAATCATGAAGTTTGATGTTGTATGGGAAGATTGTATTCAAGAGGAGACCAGAGTGGCAAATAGAGAAGCTCTATTGAAGGAGGATGATCAAGCCCTAGCCACCCATACCAAGAGAAAAATAAGTCAACCCAACTTCAAGAAGGGAAACCACAGGGAGTCTCAACCTACCAGAAGGTTCCAGAGAACAAGAGAAAGTCTCCCCAATAAGAACTACTCTAGATTTCAATGTTTTTATTGTGATAAGATAGGACACATTCCCAGAAATTGTCCTTTGAAGAGACAAAAATACAAGAAGAAGAACAACAAAAACAAAAGACACCATGCACATCTAGCTGAAGAAGGGGATGAAGAAGAAGAAGAGAAAGGACCTCAAAGAAAGAAAGCAAGAGAAGAAGATTCAAAAGAATATGTACTATAGTAGGAGATGACTATAAATATCCAATCAAAGGAATCAGTGAAGCAAGCTACAAGCTTGATTTAGGAAATCCCATGAAGATGAAGGAATTTTTATATGTACCAGGTATAAAGAAGAATTTACTTTCTATCTCAGCTCTAGATAAGAAAGGATATAGAGTTGCATTCATAGATGGCCAAGTACTCATGTGGCCCAAAGGAAAGACAATTGAATATGTAGTTTTCATCACTGAAGAAGAAGGAGGCATGTATAAACTCAAGGGACATTCAGAAATAGCCCTTGTTCATGAGTCCACTAACCCTAGTGAACTGTGGCATAGAAGGCTTGCCCACATCAATTACAAAGCACTACCTCATGTGAACAAAGTAGTGACAGGATTACCAAACTTGAAGATCAACCATGAAGGCATTTGCAAAGGATGTGTGAAAGGGAAGAATATCAAGAATCCATTTCCGAAGAGTGAAACAAAAACTAAAGTTATGTTGGAATTCATTCATTCATATGTGTGTGGTCCAATGTCCTCCACATCTTTGAGTGGTTTTGAATATTATATTACATTTATTTATGACTATTCAAGAAAGACATGGATATACTTCTTGAAATAAAAGAGTGAGCTATTTGAGAAATTCAAGGAAGTCAAAGCCTTGATAGATAATATTTCAGACAAGAGAATAAAGACACTCCGATCAAACAATGGTGAAGAGTATATTTCAAAAGAATTTGAAGCCTTTTGCAAAGATGCTAGAATCAAGAGGGAACTAACTACTCCCTACAACTCTCAACAAAATGGTGTTGTAGAAAGAAAGAACAGAACCATCATGGAGGTAGTGAAGACAATGATATATGATCAAGATCTTCCAATGCATCTATGGCAGAAGCAGCAAGAACTGTTGTCTATGTCTAGAATAGAATATCTCACAGTTCTCTTGATTTAAGACTCTAGAAGAGATGTTCATGGGAAATAATATTGAGGTAAGTCACCTCAAGATATTTGGTTGTCCAGTATATGTTCATATACTAAAAGAGAAAAGAACCTAGTTGGACCCTTCCAAAAAGAAGGGAATATTTGTTGGATACTGTGAAGTACACAAGGCATTCAGAATTTACATTCCTGGATTCTATCACATGGAAATCAGTAGAGATTTAACATTCGATGAAGAAGCAGCTCTCAAGAGATCCAGAAAATGTCAACATGACGAAGTGTATGAGGAATATTCACCTCCCAAAAATGTAGAGGCTACATTCCTCCCTAACGATGAAGCACCTGAAGATCATGATATGAAAAAACCACAAGAACCACCTACAATGGAAATATCATGGAAGAGAAATCTTGCTTGGCCAAGAGAAATTATACAAGAATCAAAAATATATGGAGCTCCTAAAGGCTCCACAAGGATAAGCAAGAATCCCAAGACATTTCCCAACTATGTAGCCTTGATGTGTGATCTTGTAGATCAAGAACCTACAAACTATGAAGAAGCTGTATAGAAGAAAGAATGGGTAGAAGCAATGACAAAAGAATACCAGTCAATAATGAAGAATGATGTTTGGGATATAGTTCCCAAACCAGAAGGAAAGAGTGTAGTATCCTCTAGATAGATCTACAAAATAAAACATGCAGCTGACGGAACTATATAGAAGTACAAGTCAAGATTTGTGGCTAGAGGTTTCTCTCAGAAAGAGGAAATTGATTATGAAGAAAAATTTTGTAATGTACCAAGGCTGGTGTACAAACCTGAACACTCTTCAACTCTACAAATTTTATATTAAAATGTATGAATTATAAATTCTACCATTCGGTGCACTGACAAAGTAGGGAAATCGAGGTTTCAGGTAGGGAAATTTTGCAGAGGCAGAGTGGGTAGAGGAGATCAATAAAGAGTGAGTGAATATTTTTAAATCCATTCCCCTAACACATTTATATATGCGACCATTGATATTTTGGAGTCCGCCCCGTGGAAACTTACTTTCATGTTGCTGGGTCACCAAATCGTGAAACTAGGGAATATCAATCCATCTTCTGACCAGTGGATTAGGAAAATTGCAGAGATGATATTCAGTCATAAAATAAGGTTATGAACTGTTTATAACACTTTTTAACAGCTCGTAATAGTTTTGGATCAATTTGGGAAAAATAGGCAATTTTGGCCTAGAGAAACCCTACGTAGTGGAAGGTTCCAAAAGGCAGTACATCCACAATGAAAAGAGGTTCATGAGTTATATATGGGAACTTGGGTCTTTCAGTGACCCACAGGAACTTACATATCAGTTTTTGGGTGGGCATAACTCTGTTTATGCAAGAAATGGAAAAACTAGTTATTTTCCAATGCAAATCTAGACTAGGTTGACTTAAAACGAGTAAATCTCAGCCATTTCGAATCAGATTGGAATAAAAATTTCATAGAATGTTTATGATATCATATTACAGCCAATAAACTCAAAATTTCTCTCATCAATTAACTATAACACTCTCTTCAACATTATGCATCATTACAATGTATTTTATTGACATAATACAAGGAAGGACATCTTTGAACCCTTAGATATAGAAAAATATTGGACCTGTTAATGAAATATTATATATATTAATGGATGGCTATAGGCTGATAAAAAATCCTGAATCAACTTAGAGAGGATGCTCCATAGCTCCAATGTAACATGCAATGAGAAAGGGAGAAGAGGGGAAGAGGAGAGAGGGAATGAGAATCTTGGGGCGCATCTCCCAAGAACCTAAGGCACAACACTCAGAAAGGAAGAATTATGTTCATAAATATCAACATAATAAACATCCAAACTGAGAAATGGAGGTCCAATTGTCTTTAAATAAACTTGGGTGACTTGTTGAGCAAGTCAATCACTTGTTAAGCAAGTTACCACTTGCTAAACCCTAAACCTAGCCAAAAATTCACCCTCCTTGAGGAAATTAGCATGTGTAAGACAATAAATATGTTTCCCTTTCATCCACCTTCATCCAATTTGAAAACTTTGCTTTCCTTGACCCATAGTTGTTATTTTTCCTTATGACAACTTTTCTTGGCTTTCCTGTTTTTATGACTGAACTCCAAAAAGGAAACCGCATCCTCCTTTGTCAATTGTTTCCTATTTTGTATTAAACTGATTTTATCATATATTTTGCCACTTTCCATTTTTGTGTCTTATTGAATTTGTCATACATTTTCTAATTTTCCTACTTGGCAAGTTGGCTTGCCCAAGTGGCCCTCCTATTAATGGAAACTTATTTTCCACCTAATTAATTGCATAATAATATTTAATGACAATTAATATATCGAGTAAATGCCTCCTAAGTCACATTTAAATAAAATATCCTAGTTTAATTTATTTAATGCATCTTTTGACCCCCTTGGTGCTAGGAAAGGTCAACACTTCTGGAAATCAAACTGTGGGGATATGACACATTTGCACCAGTAGCATGGTATACTTCAATTAGAGCTATCATGGCACTTGCATCCATGATGAAGTGGTACTTACACCAGATGGATGTGAAGACAACCTTCCTGAATGGTGTGATTGAAGAAGAAGTATACATAGAACAACCAGAAGAATTTGAAGTTGAAGACAAACGGACTCACGTATGCAAGTTGAAGAAGGCCATGTATGGCCTAAAGCAAGATCCTAGAGCTTGGTATGGAAGTATAGATAGTTTTCTGATGAGCTTGGACTTTACCAAGAATAAATTTGATCCTAACCTTTACTTCAAGGTTATAGAAGATGAACCTATCATACTATTATTGTATGTAGATGATCTATTTCTGACAGGGAATGAGAAACAGATTGTGGAACGCAAGAAGAAGCTCACTGAATAATTTGAGACGAAAGACCTTGGGTTAATGCATTATTTCCTAGGTCTGGAGGTATGGCATAACTCAAAAGGAATATTTCTCAATCAGGGAAAGTATGCAGTGGAAATATTGAAAATATTTGATATGTTGGAATGTAAATCCATGGCCACACCCATGGATACCAACCAAAATTTGATGGCTGATGAATCATCAGAACTAGTGGATGTGACTCAATAGAAACAGATTATTGGGTCATTGATGTATCTAACAAATACCAGACGAGACATTTTTTGTTGTGAACACCCTGAGTCAGTATCTAGCTCAACCTAGACGTGTTCACCTGATAGCTGTAAAATATGTGATGAGATATATGAAAGGGACTATAGACTTTGGTCTATACTATGATGGAAACCATGATTACAAATTGTATAGCTATACAGATGTAGATTGGGCTAGAAGTGTCTCCAACATAAGAAGTAAATCAGGAGGATGTTATATTCTAGGGTCTACTATAATTTCATGGTTTAGCAGGAAACAGTCCAGTGTTTCTCTCAGCACGGCTGAAGCAAAATATATAGCAGCTTGCTCTGCTAGTTGTGAATCCATATGGCTTCGGAAGCTGATGTCAGGTTTATTCAACCTGGATTTAGATACCACCGTGATTCTATGTGATAACCAGAGTTGTATAAAGATGACGAAGAACCCAGTGTTCCATGATAAGTTGAAGCACATAGAAATATGATATTTCTACATTCAAGATATGATGCAAAAGGGAGCCATAAAGATCCAATATGTGAGTACCGATGAACAATTTTTTGATGTGTTAACGAAGCCTATGTCTCAAGTAAAGTTTGAATACTTTCAAGACAAGCTTGGTTTTGTTCGAAAATACCTTCCTCGAAAGGGAAAGCACTGATGTTGTAGTGGGCTTCTATCATCCATGGACATTTGTCCTAAAGTGATCCATAGACTTATGTATCTGAGAAAGAAGAAGGATTGTATCAACCCTGAACATTTGTTCTAAAGTGATCTGGTCACTTTGGTCCTCGAGAAAGTAGTGGGATTTTATCATCCCTGAACTTTTGTTCAGAATGGATCTGGTGAATTTGGCCCTCGAGAATGTGGTGTGGTTGTATCATCCCTGCAAATTTGTCCTAAACTGTATCTGGTGGCTTCGGTCCTTGAGAATGTGGTGGGGTTGTATCATCATTGGACATTTTTCCTAAACTGTATCCGGTGGCTTCGGTCCTCGAGAATGTGGTGGGGTTGTATCATCCCTGGACATTTCTCCTAAACTATATCTGGTGCCTTAAGTCCTCGAGCATGTGGTGGGGTTGTATTATCGCTGTACATTTGTCCTAAACTATATCCGGTGGCTTCGGTCCTCGAGAATTTGGTAGGATTGCATCATCCTTGGACTTAGTCCTAAAGTGATAGGGAGTGATTATCCCATAATTGTATCTAGTGACTTCGGTTATTGAGAATGAGGTAGTATTGTATCATCCCTAGACTTAAGTCCAAAAGTGATCTGAAGACATTCATTTTCGTATTGTGGATTGTAGGTTGTTACTGATGATGATGATGTTACTGTTCGAAAGATCAGAGTATGATGATGATGATGTTACTAATCGAAAGATCAGAGTAGATGATGATGATGATGTTGCTCAAAGTAATGATGATTACGATGATGATGTTACTGATCGAAAGATCATAGTATGATGATGTTGTTACTCAGATAATTGTTGCTAATGATGATGATGATCGAAAGGTCAAAGTATTATTAATGATGATGCTGCTGATTGATGAAGACCAAAGTGTTGATGATGATGTTGTCGATCAAAGTGTTGTTTCTGTTGAAATTGAAGATGAAGACCATATGTCAAAGATGTTGAAAAATATTCCTATGATTTACAGATGTATCACCCTGATGATGTTGAATATGATCTCTCTCCTTCTCGTGTTGTTGTTGTTCATGTTGTTGTAGAATACCCTTCTCATTAAGGGGGAGTGTTGAATTATTGTAACTTTGAAGTATATTTACTTATTATCCCCGATGATCCTATCGGGAGAATCATTTGTATTTCATTATACCCCGATGTTCCTATCGAGAGAATTACTAAGAGTCATGAGGAAATTCCCTCCATTGTAAGTCGGGTCATTAGCACCCTAATTAATATAATATTAAGTTGTGTGTGTCCTCCTAGAGAAGTCAGCCCAGTCAATTTTAGTGGGGATGACTTGGTGGAGTGAATTGTCAAGTGAATGAAAGAATATAAATAGAAGTGAGGTTCTTCTCATTTCTACACACTCACACTCACTTTTGTAGCGCATAAGAGAGATAGATAGTTGTAGCTGCAAGGATGAGAAAGATTAGTCTGGGGTTTTATCTTTTATCTTTTGATCATCTATATTGAGGAAGCTTTTGCTGGGTTTTTCCCATTAGGGTTTTCCCAGGGTAAATCTGTGTTGGTATTTTGATACGGTTTCTTTCAGTGATCCTATCTATATGCCTTTGTTATGAAATTGAAATTGAATACTAATAATCTAACTTAGCATATGGAATATTAACACATATGACCATTCTTAATGAAGGTTTCTCATCAAATGAACTTGATGAACATTCCACTGATTCAAATACATGGAATACTGAGGAACCTTGCAAGATGGGAGATCAAGCCACAATACATGAGGTTGTTGATAGTTCAGAGAGTGAATCCATGCATGGACAATCAAGATTCTTTGTTGGTGAGTTTACTACAAGGGAGATGGAATATGGGATTGGTAGTGGTAAAACCACTTGTGGATAAGATTTAGAGAAAGATAAAATATCATCTCTCCAAGCATTCTTAGAACTTCATTATGGAGAAAAATGTATCCATAATCTAGTTGAGAGTGAACCTGGAATTTCGGTAGAGGAATATGCCATCACACCTCCACCACATGAAGAGATAGAAATGCTCAAAGGTATTTCCACAATTATTATTTTTTCACTTATCAAAATCCTTTCTTTCATCCTAATATGGAAGCCACTTCTAGTGAGAATATTGGCTTGGTAGAGCCTTCTAGTGTTGAGATCCAAATTTTTGGGAATGTTGAATTGTTAGAAGAGAGTTTGCATGACTCTTAAAATTTGCATGAGCACACATGTGATCATATATGTGTGGATAATGGTGCACATGATATTTTGGAGCAGCCTCATGTGTGAATTAAACATGTGAAGTTTTCATATTTACAAGTGCATGAAGGAAGAATTTAGTAAAATATGTTCTTAATTCTTTGAAATATTCAATTGTTTTGGGAATCCATTTAGCAATAATGTTTTGCAATGGAAATGTTGTATATGAGCCTTAGAAAGGGTTTATCCAAATTGTATGGTTTGAGATCATGAAAGAAGCTATATATTGGGTGCCAAAATAAATTCACATGAAGAAACATATGGGGGATGCCTATGATGTGCTCCTAGTTGGGAAATCTCTTGGAAGGTAAACTAAGGTACAACCAAATATCTTTCAACCTTGCAAACCTATCAAGAAATATGAAGGTGAAAATGAAAGGTCAATTAAAGAGTTTCTTGAACTTGGATTCACAAATATTCATATGATTCCATTTACCTCCATAATGCCTTGGGAAAATTAAAGGAATGAATGGAATAAATACAAGCTCATTCTCAAGGTTGATATCTACTTTGGACATCTTAAATATCAAAGGAAGGAAGAGCTTTTACAATAGGTAATTCATACAGCTACTTGGAATCCTCATGCATATGGATTGGCATAGATGATGCATCTATGGTTTCCCCTCCATCCCAATATTTCATAAACAAAGTGTTGGGAGAACAACTTGGTAATTATGTACTAATTCCTTTTTACCACATTTTGACTTGTAGCAATATTTGGAAAGAATGCATACACCATTTGGGAACTGTGTTAACCATTTTGACAGAGAAAAGTTTACATGCAAATTTGAAATAATGATAATATTGCATATTAGCCATGCAAATGAGCAAGATGGTTCCAAGACATACATGGAATAGTTTGGGGTCCATTATTGACTGGATAAATAAAGTCATTGTGTTGGGAAAATTTTCCTCCTACATTTCATCCCACATGTCCAATGGAATGTCTTCATTCCAACCTTCGTATTGGTACGAAACTCACAACTATATGGATCATAATTATGAGGATGGAAATGAAAAAGTATAAAAGGTTTGGATCCAAGTGCATAAAGGAATCCAAGAGGTACTCCAAATCAATCTTCAAACAGTCCAAAATCAACAACAGATGCATGAAGACAAGATCAAGAGGGAGGCACGCTTCCAGTTGGTTGATTTGGAACATCATAGATTGCAGCCATGCAAGCAATCCATTATGTATGAGAAAATGGATGCAACGTTAAGGAAAATCTTTTATGGTCCCTGCAAAATTAATAAGAGGATTAGAAAGGTTACTTTTGAGTTGGGGATTCTCAAGGGATGCAAGGAATACATTACACTTTATTTCCCTTATTTCACGGAACTAATTGTACTACAAGTAGCTATATCAAAGGATATTCTTCCAACTGATGGGGGACACATGGTTCGATTTCCTAAAAGGATTCTTCATGTGTTGAGAAATAGAATCATTCAAAAGTATATTGTGCAATGGAAAGGGTTTCCTAATAAGGATGTAACATGGGAAGAAGAATAAATTTTGTAGCACCATGGATTGAAGTTGCTTGAGGATAAGCAATTTTGGGAGGGGAGGACTTCCATTTCCCCATTTTAATATCACCATGGAGTTCCATTGTCATTACCCTTCCTTAGATGGTCATGTGATTAAGTCCTTTACCATCAATAAATCCTATGGGTTGAGGACATATATGTTAATTAATTAGGACTAATTTTTCCTAGACATTAGTTGACATTAAGTCATAAATAATTTATTTTATTTTATTCCCTATGAATAATTTAACCTTATATTATGTAAATTTGAGTTAGGAGGGGCACACTAGGATAAGTGGGTACATCCACTGCAATGGAAATTTTGCATAAAGGGAAGAAAAATCTAAAGAAGGGTGCACCAAGGAAAAATCAGACAAAGCAAGCAAGTAGACAAGTGAGGAAAGTCCAGCTTTTGGGAATAAAGGTAGGGACACAGGAAAAAGCAGGAAAATCAGGTTAAAATCAAGATAAAAGCGTAAAAATATAGAAACAAAGGAAAATCAGAAAGAAAGAATTGCAAAAGAAGCAAGGCAAGAAAATAAGGAAAGTCATAGAAAAAGAAAAATCACAAAGCAAGCTCTTTCTATTCCAACTCATGAGGGAACATTGGTAAAGGAGACTTGCTAATGAACCTATATAATCTATAAAACCAAGTAAATGCACACCTATGACATATTTTGGTCATTCTATCACTAAAGTTGAGAGCTTAGCTTCTCAGTTTTAGGGAGATGTGCCCCTAGACACAGTAAAGAGGTGTGCCCTAGCTGATTTTACCTTCATGAGAGAGTATTTATGGTTTACATCCATTAATGTTAGTTTTGTACTATTTAATTTATCATATCCATAGTTTCACCAATTGTTGCAGAATTTTTGGATTCAAACCTTCCAATTCCTAAGTGAAATTGTCCTCCATTATCTTTGTATTGCTATATTCTCTTAATGGATGCTTCATTAAGACCTCTGTGAGATTTATTTCAACATATTTGATTTTTCCTACCTTTTCTAAGTTTCATGGAAACTTGAATCAATTTGATTAAGATTCAATTGAGTTTATTTAACCTTGCCTAGGTTTTAATGTAAAATTGACTAGTTTTCTAGTTTTAAACATTTAATCAGTCAAATATTTATGAATTCTATTCATTTCTATTCTGATAGTTCATTAATACTCCGATGAATAATTCCCATGTCTGAAATTAGGAATTTATGACCATGTTCATGTGTTTTGGAAGCCCATAAGTTAAACCAATTGAGTAGTCCAAAAGACTAGTTTGACTTGTGTGAACCTTACAATCTCCAAAATATATTTCAGACTTGCATAAACTTGTTTTTATTGATATATAAAACCACAATAGAGATATGCAATATTCCTTGAGTCAATATCCTTCATCATTGGTCTCTGGGAAGTGAATAGTAAAGTTTTTAGTTTGCATATGTTGGGAATCCTAGGAGCATTGGAGTAGACTTCATCATGGATGATGCTCAAAACATAAATGGACCTAACACATAGTGTATATGAAACTCAGATTTCATGACCCTCACCCTTCCTTGGTTGGACCTCCTTACCTAATATTTGATCCATTAATCATCTTTAACTCCTTGCCCCAATATCTTATTTAATTTTTTTCTTGTAAGGAGTTAATGACCAATTAGACTTGATTGGATCATGACATTTCACATTCTCAAACTTTCCACCATATTTCATCATACCATCGTTAGTTATCATAAATTAAAAATTGTGCACATGGAAATTGTTGCCTAAAAAACTAGCACTCTTCCGCAATCATAGGTAAGTAAACCCAAATGAAATATGTGAACCCAAGTAGTATGTGTGGACCTGATGGAAATAGTTCTATGATCGAAAAATCTTAGTCAAACTACTTGATCCCCCGGTACGCAATAGTGATTTCTTATATTATTGTTCTCAATTTACTATAACAACAAGATGACCAAAATGTTTATGTAAGGTTGGTTTCATGTGCACCTAGGGATGTTTCATATACCTAAGTCTACATGTAACAAAAAAATATACTTAAGTGTTTTTGGATGCAATACTACTCAAATGATACCGATAAGAGTTATAAGTGTGTCCAACTAGGTGATGCCACTTGTATTTTATGTGTGTATTTTTTAAAAATTATAGGCTTACCTTTTGAATGAGAAATCTCTTTGTTATTTAATGATGCCACAACACTTCTCTAGCCTATTTTTTTATTTTACTAAAATGCAAGGATTTGTTGGCTCATGAAAGGGATTTGATACCATTTGTAATGTACTTAACCAACAAAAAGAGAATACAATAAACAAATTTAGAGGAAGATAAATGTGGAAAACAAAATACAAGAGATACTGAGACTAAACTTGTAGAATACAACCCATGTATTTATCATTTAAAAATAGAGAGAATTTTTTACGAGCTAAATTGAAGGCACAATATCCTATGAGTATAGCTCCAATACTTGAAAACACATTACATATCCTTCTAGCTATAAAAATAGTTTCTTACTAGCCAGTGGTCCCATCATTAATGAGTATCTACCACCTAGTAAGACTTATTTAGTAAATACAAACCTTTAACATTAAGTAACTATCCACTAATTATCTAATGGACCTTATTAAAAGAATATTATTGCATACATTAATTGACTAACTCCTAAGTACTCCAAAGTATGGAGGTTAAGGTAGGACCCTAACAACAAAACAAGGTAGATCAAGTTGGAACTGTGCTAAGAAGAAAAGACAAGGTCTATTAATTCTTAATGGGGGGTATAAAGATTCACAAGCTTGTATATATGGAAAACATAGTACTAACATGAATATTTCATGGTAGTTTTGTCTCATTAAAAATCCTAGTGAATTGGATGAATGATAGCTACAAGTTATTTTTAGGTTACATTCCAGAATATCATATTCTAGTGCGAGGATGGATTGTTTATGTGATTCAATAATAATTAGACTATTTGATTGTAATTATACGATAGTGTATTTGAGGGAATACCCCCTTAACTCTGAAAATTTGAAACACAAATTTTGATCCATGTTGAGAGAAATCCAATTGTCATAATGAAGTTTATTAGCCTAACTTAGAAATATGGGGATTAGATGTTTTTAGAGCAATAAATAATAGTGTGGGTTCCTTATTAGAAGTAAATAATAGCTATATGAGATCCAACCAATGCATTAATACTTGCATCCTTATTGAAATGGATATAAAGGATGGTTTACCAAATGAAACTAATATTGAGGTTCAAATAGATAATTATGCCTAGTGGTTGAATATGTCAATATCCCCTTACAATGCTCTCATTTTATGTCTATTGGAACTTGGTTGGTGATTGCACTTAGGGTTTTGTGAAGGATTTAGATATCATTTTTCCAAAAAAATGGAGAAGTTCACATGGAAGAGGTAGGTGGTGGGGAAGTTCCAAGACTAGGGTGTCCCTAGATGTGATTAATGGTGAGGTACATGTTGCAATAAAGGTTTTTATGATCCCATACTAGATTCACATTTCTCCTCACACCTAGACCTATTGAAGGAAATTATTTTGAATGAGCATGTAGAAAGATTGTGGACACCTTTAGGGAAATAGACACTCATGAATCTACAAAAGTGATTGGATTCATCTTCAAACTCTATGTAAACTGCAATAGATATTTAGACCCTAGATAATACCCTTTAGTTGGACTTGGGGAATTTTTAAGGGTATGTTTCATTTAGATAAAAAAAAAATTTAAGGGTAAGTGGGGATTTTTCCAACTTTTCATGTGTTGGAAAATTTAGATGTGTTAGCAGAGACTGGGGATGACTTAGAAATGACATAGAAATATTTGTGTCAAATTCACGAAAAAGGGACAATGTGTCAATTTTGGAGTCGTATTTATCTAGAGAACATTCAAAGGCTCTTAACCAACCTTGATATATTTTGAGGCCCAAACATGTTACATCATGCCTTGGAGGTGATAAAAGTATGAATTGTAGAAAGTTCAGATATGGACAAGTCAAAAGATGGAGTAGGAACCTGTAGAGGAATAAAATCTCGCATCTCTCTAACCCATAATAATGTTATACAGGGAAATTTTTCAGTGAAAACACAATTGGAATGGGACCTTAGAAAATACAAACCCGTGAGAAGGGTTATCATGTTTATTATGTTTGGTATTAAACTAGTAGCAACAAGGAAGGTCTTCCTGCATGCATGTGTTCTTGCATGCAAAACACTTAAATTAGGAAACCAGTTGTATTTAATTTAATTTTCCTAAGTTTACTTTGGAAAATAAATTAAAGTGATCTAAATTAACTTTAGTGAACCACTAGTTAAAGTGAAAATGAAATTAGGGTTTTTGCTTTACCACTAGTTAAAGTGAAAGTGAAATTAGGGTTTTCACTTTACCTAAAGTTATAAAAGAGAGATCAATTGGTGGAGGGAACACACACACTTGTATTTCGACAGAGATAGAATACAGACAAGGAGAGAAAGTCAGACAGAGGATTTAGCTGAGAAGACAGAGGAGCGAGCAGCAGGATCATCGAGCTTCGTACAGCTGGGTCGTACACTCACACAGGAGGGTGTTGAGGTTTAGCTGAGATTTGCGCAGTGGTTTTGTCAGGTACTACATTTTCCAGGTTTGGGTGAATTCGCAGTGATTATAAAAGTTCCATATTTTCTCATAATAAATTCTATATCTGACTGTTGCACCGGTTTTCCCATCTTGGTTTTTTCCGAGAGTTTTCATACCCAAAATAATAGTGTCAATATTGTGATGTGATGTTGTGATTTATTTCTCAATTTTATATTCTGCTGCAAATTGTAAAAGATATTCATTTGTGGTTATCAGTTGATATTTTGCATGCACTGTTTAGCCCTAGTTTAATATTAAAGGAAAATTTACAAAGCATCAGATCTCTAGTGAGATAAAGTTGAGAGATTTGCAGCAACGGTGATAGATTGGGGGCATATCTATAAGAATACAAAAACCTAGACATCCAGATATAGGGTTTGATAGGTACACTTCACTTTGTCCATGCATTTGAGAGTTGAGGATAGACTCCATGGTGCTTAGAACTTTCCTACTTGGAAAGAAAGGATCACAAGGATCCTGGATGTTAGGGATGCAGAGGAGCACATTGACTCCACGAAGGTTGCACCCACAGATCCGGTAGATTTAGCATCTTGTAAGAAGATTGATTACAAAGCCATGTTGATTATCATGGATGGAGTGAAGGACCATATAGTCCCTCGTCTTTATGGTAAGAATATCGCAGCAAAGATGTGGACGGCTTTGTAGAGTATGTAGCAAAGCAAGAAAAAGAACCAGAATATGGTGTTGCAAGAGAGGATGTGCAACACCAAGATGGCCAAGGGAGAAGGAGTGGTACCTTATCTCATGAGCCTCACAAACATCAGGGACGAGCTTGGAGTTGTTGGCTCTAAGACAGTGGATGAGGAGCTAGTTCGGATAGCCCTCAATGGCTTCTCTAAGTCATGGGACACCTTTGTCAAAGGTGTTGTGGCTAGGGAGAAGCTCCCTGATTGGAAGAGACTATGGGATGACTTTATGCGGGAGGAGACCTACATGGGTCAAGGATCAGGCTCATCCAGCAGTGCCCCACAGATTTTGGATGAGGAGGCTCTAGCCCTTACAGGGAAGAGCAAGGGGAAGCAAAAGAGGAAGAAGGATGGTAAGAAGAACCTTGACATATCAAAGGTTAAGTGTTTTATCTGCCACAAGTAGGGACACTTTACCTCCCAATTACTAGACAGGAAGAAGAAGAGTAACACTCAGATGGATGGATCTCTAGAGGTGGATGATTTCAGCATGAACTTCGATGAGGAGTTTTTCTTGATATCTTGCATGGAAAGCACCACAGGGAGCAGCATATGATACATTGACAGTGGAGCATCTAGTCACATGACTAGACAAAAGATATTCTTTAGAGACTTGAATGAGGGTGGAACAAGGATCCACATTGAGTTGGGTGATGATGCGTAGTATCAAACACGGGGAGTTGACAATGTTTCATTTGAGAGGGAGTCTAGAAAACCCCTTAGTTTTGCTGATGTGTTATATGTTCCAGGACTGACCAAGAACCTTATATCAGTGTCCACTCTAGAGGACAAGGGATATCAGGTGAATTTTTGTGACCATAGAGTTTATATCAGGCCCAAGGGGTCGGATAGGAGCTTGGATTGGGTGATTGGCAGAAAGAGTGGGAAAGTGTACATATTACACTTTGAGCCTGCAAAGGCTCTCGTCAGCAGCAGCAGCAGTAGTGAGGGTGAGTTGTGGCATAGGAGGATGGCACACTTACACCATGGAACATTGAAGCATTTGAGATAGGAATTCATTAGAGTTCCTCAGGTACATGAGAAAAAGCATAACCACTGCAAGGGTTGTTCTTTGGGGAAGAACATTAGGAAGCCTTTCCCGCAGAGTGAGCACAAGTCTAAGGAGCCCTTGGACTTGGTGCATTTAGATGTATGCGGACCTATGAGTGTCCATTCATTCAATGGTTATAGTTACTGTGTAACCTTCATTGATGACTATTCCAGGAAAACAAGGATCTATTTCCTGAAGACCAAGTCAGAGGTCTTTGAGAGGTTTCGAGAGTTCAAGACTCTTGTGGAGAACCATACAGGAAATAAGATTCAAGTGTTGAGGACAGAAAACAGGGGTGAGTACACTTCCAATGAGTTCATGGAGTATTGTTTATTTGAGGGGATCAAGAAGGAGCACAATGTGCCCCATACCCCACAGCAAAGTGGAGTTGCAGAGTGGAAGAATAGGACTATGGTTGGAGAAGCCAAGGCCATGCTATTTGATTAGGGATTACCACTATTCCTCTAGGCCAAAGCATACATGACTGTAGTATACATTCAGAGCAGGTGTCCCCACACAGCCTTGGGGAGGAAGACACTGGAGGAGGTATTCACAGGCACTAGGCTATATGTGAGTCACATTTGCATATTCAGCAATGTCTTCTATATTCATGTTCATGCTTACAGTAGGAAGAAGCAGGACCCTTCTGGAGAGAAGGGGTTACTTGTTGGTTACAACGAGATTTCGAAGGCATATAGAGTTTACATTCATGCTCGTAGGAGGATCATTGTGAGCAGGGATGTCCAGTTCGATGAGGACATCACCTTGCAGAGATCTCTAGACTTATCAGCAAAGCAGCAGCTAGCACAGGAGTCAAGAGTCAAGTTGGAGGAGCCAGATGTACAGGTACAGGTACAGACATGGAGCATAGGTTCTAGTGGTCAGTGGGAATCAACTGGACAGGATCCTTCAGTCATTGACTTGAAGGATGAGCTGTAGATGGAGACAGATATCCAACAGCTGTAGTAGGTTGATACTAGGCCAAGGCCTAAGTGGTTTAGATCCACAGTGATGGATTCTAGGCAGGTAGATCCTCCACAGACATCTTTTAGACGGAGTGTACCACCAGAGAGGCTTATTTATATGGAACTGATGACAGAGTTGATTAACTCTAAACCTTCCAACTTCGAGGATGCTGAACAACATGATGTGTGGCAGGAAGCTATGGTTGAGGAGTATGACTCCATTATGAAAAACTAGGTATGGGACATTGTGCCGAGGACACAAGGGAAAAAGGTGGTGGGATCTAGATGGATCTACAAGGTGAATCATGCAACAAACGGAAGCATGGAGAAGTACAAGGAACGCTTTGTGGCAAAGGGGTTTTCAGAGAAGGAGGGTATTGATTATGAGGAGACCTTCGCCCCTGTTTCTAGGTATTCTTCCATTCGGACCATTATCTCACTAACAGCTGAGATGGGTTGGTGTGTCCATCAGATGGATGTCAAGACTGCCTTCCTCAAGTGATAGAGGAGGAGGTGTATATTGAGCAGCCAAAGGGGTTTGATGTGGAGAACATGGAGATGCATGTATGCAGACTACATCGAGCTCTTTACGGGCTCAAGTAGGCACCTCGAGCATGGTACTCGAGTATTGACAGCTATCTACAGGAGATGGGATTTCATCGGAGTGAGGCTGACCACAACCTGTACTTCTTGATAGGTAAGGCACCTCTCATACTGGTCTTATATGTGGATGATCTCTTTTTGACAAGATATGAGAGGTTGATTGGAGACTGTAAGTCCAACCTTGCAGTAGAGTTTGATATTAAATACCTTGGGCTAATGCATTGCTTTCTAGGCTTGGAGTTTTGGCAGAGAGATGGATGCTTCTTCATTGGACAGGGGATGTATGCAATAGAGATCTTGAATATATTTAGGATCGAGGATTGCAAGCCTATGGACATACCTCTAGTTTCCAAATGGAGGAATATTGATGCATTAGGGTCAGACGTATTTGATCCTCCCTTGTATCGTCAACTTATTGGATTTCTTATGTATCTGGTCAACACTCGACCACACATCAACTCTACAGTCAATTCATGGTGGACCCTCAGAGATTGCATTGGACAGATTCCAAGCACATACTTTTCTACATCAGAGGTACAATGGAGTATGGATTGGTTTATGAGTGCAGGGGGAGTGTACAGTTAGCAGGTTTCACATATGTTGATTGGGAAGGATGTGTAGAGGATCGAAAGAGTACTTTAGGTTGTGTTTCAGCATTGGATTAAGGGTTGTCTCTTGATTCAGCAGGAAGCAAAAGTCAGTTGCATTGAGCTCAGTAGAGGCTGAGTACATGGCAGCTAGCATGGATGATTCTGAGGGTATGTGGCTGAGGAAGTTACTTGTAGGGTTGTTCGAGTGTGAGCTAGAGGCTACACTAGTTCACTGTGACAATCAAAGTGGCATCAGGCTATCTGAGAATCCAGTGTTCCATGACCGAAGCAAACACATAGACATCAGATACCACTTCTTGAGAGATTGTGTTCAGAGAGGAACCATTTGGTTGGAGTACATAGAGACAGATGAGCAGGTGGCGAACATTTTCACCAAGGAACTTTGCAGATAGAGTTTTGTGAAGTTCAAGGATAAGTTGGGGTTGTTATCGAATCCCTTCCTCGATGAGAGGGAGTGTTAAACTAGTATCAACAAGGAAGGTCTTCCTACATGCATGTGTCCTTGCATGCAGAAGACTTAAATTAGGAAACCAGTTGTATTTAATTTACTTTTCCTATGTTTACTTTGGAAAATAAATTAAAGTGATCTAAATTAACTTTAGTGAACCACTAGTTAAAGTGAAAGTGAAATTAAGGTTTTTGCTTTACCACTAGTTAAAGTGAAAGTGAAATTAGGGTTTTCACTTTACCTAAAGTTATAAAAGAGAGATCAATTGGTGGAGGGAACACACACACTTGTATTTCGACAGAGATAGAATACAAACAAGGAGAGAAAGTCAGACAGAGGATTTAGCTGAGAAGACAGAGGAGCGAGCAGCAGGATCATCGAGCTTCGTACAGCTGGGCCATACACTCACACAGGAGGGTGTTGAGGTTTAGCTTGGATTTTCCCAGTGATTCTTCTGGGTACTGCATTCGCCAAGTTTGGGTGAATTTGCAGTGATTGTAAAAGTTCCATATTTTCTCATAATAAAATCTATATCTGACTGTTCCACCCTTTTTCCCATCTTGGGTTTTTTCGGGGGTTTCCATACCCAAAATAATAGTGTCAATATTGTGATGTGATGTTGTGATTTATTTCTCAATTTTATATTCCACTACAGACTATAAAATATATTCATGTGTGGTTATCAGTTGATATTTTGCATGCACTATTTATCCCTAGTTGAATATTAAAGGAAAATTTACATTTGGGAAATCATTCCACAATTTTTTTCCTAAAAAGGTTGTTAGATCTAAAATATAAATATTATCCTATTACAAGAAACAATGGGGGAAGAGGCTTATATCTTAGGGGAACTTTCCAAGTTTATGAAGGATTGGGATTTCTTAATCCCAAGTTCTATAGGTAGGTAAGGAGGGTTGGTATCTACATGGATAAAACAACATTTACACTAATCAATTATGTCTCCTTTGGATCAAATAATGATGTGCAACTCTACTTTGAAGTTAGGAGGGTATTTCCATGTGGTGACATATATGACCATATGACAACAAACAAGAGTTTTTGGAGAGTATCTTAGCATATCATTTTATAAGGGAAAATGTTAAATTATTAGTGGGGATTTACAATTTAATATCAGACATGTTGATATGTGGGGACTTGTTGCTAGAATGGTACCATTGGTATACTTTTTTCTAAATAATATGGAGGATCTACGTCTAGTGGATGTGGAAGCTCTTAATATTGATCCTACCTAGAGGAATATGAAATTAGGTGATACTAGGGTGGCAAAAGAACTTGACAAGTTATTGGCCTCTCAATCCTTAATGAACAACTAAACTAGAATCAAATCCCAAGTTGAAATAGGTGGAGACTCAAATCATTTCCCATTTTTCCTTTAGTTTGCATTGGAGGAGAGAAATTTGTCAATCCCATTCGAGTTTAAACTTGGCTAGTTAGAAGAAGAAAAATGTTTCCATCTGGTTCATTCTAAATGGAAACACTATGATGATCCTTCAAGGGAGTTTTCCAGTATTCATTTTACTTAAACCTATAGGTAGTTAAAAGAAAATTTCCTCTTGGGCACATGATAAAAGCAAGAAAGATGAGAAAAGTCTCAAATATCATATTTGATAGCCACAATATAGAAAGATTTTAAATGAGGTCTATAATAAACAACTAATGGCTTTGTGGGGAAGCAAAAGGAACAAATTGATAGAGAAAGAATCCCACTAGAGGCTAAAGAGAATAACACTTCAATTGGAAAAAGATGGTGAAAATAGAGAAAAAAATCATAATTTTTCCAATCATAAGAAGAATATCGATATTGTCATGGAAATGAGAAGAGCATGGGGGTTCTATAGAGAGATACTTCAAGGATCTAGTTGATTTAGGTGTGGATCGCTTTGATAGGATCTTTGAAAAGGTTGGAAGAGCTAATATTGCAAAAGTTATCAAAAAAAAAATCAAGTTTCATTGATGAGGAAAACAATGCATGGATGTTAGGAGAAATTTACAAGGAAGAGTTGCAAAGGGTTCTCCATAGCTTTCTAAAATAAAATTTCCAAGGCCTAATTTCCAAATTGTTGAGTTCTTTTTTTTTTTTTTTATAAGATTCTTGATCTAGATGGATATTGGTGGGCACCCACATGTTCCGAATTTTACAATGGTTCCACATCTTTCTAGTTCTCATACAATTTTTTAGGTCATGAACCTATGATGCATTTTTTAGGCCCTAACATTTTTTTTGGGCCCTATGGCTGCTAAGGACTACTAAAGAATTGCTTGATAATTGACCAAAATCATTCTTCTCACCAAGATCTTTCCAAAATAGTCTATCATGCACCAAAAATGGAGTTTGTATGTGGAACTTGAATCTCCATGAAGTTGACTTATCAACTAGACTCTCTTCAATCGTTTAACTTTATTTTGTAGATGATATGTGATGGTTCTTGGAGGGATGTTTCTAAATTGAAAAAAATTCTTGGCTTATATTTATTTATATTGGGGTGAAAGTAAACATGAAAAAATCATTTATCATTTTCCATGGAGTAGAAGAAGAACACATTACGTTACTTCTATAAATGTTTCCATATCAACAAGATGATTTTGAAAGTGGGTTCAAGTACTTGAGATATTTTATAAAAAATAATAATTATGGAACCCATGATTGGAAATGTCTTATAGCAAGGTTGAAAAAATGATTAATTGATGGTGTAATAGATCGCTATCTAGGGGTGTAAAACTTTAGATAATCAATTAGGAAAGACATTTTTGTGTACTATGATTAATTCCTTGGATTATATTCCCAAAGGGATTTTGAAAAATTAGGAAGGTAAGTTATATATTTTTATGGTACGTGAATAAAGACAAAGAAGGTATACCTTTGATCAAATAGCAAGTAATTTCCAAACCTAAATATATGGGGCTTGAGCCCTTAAAAATATTCATCATTTTGGGAAAGCATTAGATACTAAGAGTTTATGAAGGATAATTTATAGGGATGGGTTACAGAATTAAATATTTATTGGAAAATACATTGCACCACTTTTTTCTTAGGATTGGATACAACAACCCATCTAGAACCATACATGGCGCCTCTATAATTTGGAAATTAATAGTCTTAACTTCCTTCCTAGTAGGGAATTGGTTAGTGATCCAGGAGGATATTGGTGGACACCCTCCTATTCCACTTGGACCCCCACCATTGTTTCTTTCAGTTTTTCATTTTCCTTAATTGTAGCACAATTTACTACTTTTGGCAGTTTTCGGGACCTAAACTTCTGGAGCCATTTTGAGGCCCTAAACAACGTTTTTTCGGCATCGAATGGTTGGGAAAATAAGAGTCCATTTCAAACTTGATATTTGTATTCTATGGATGTATTCCTTGAATATATATTTATAACGGTGTATCATGTGTGTCAAACGGAGGTAGTATGCCAAAGTTACGACCCCAGGAAATTGATGTACCAAGTTATCCAATGGGGCCCATATTCTGGCGTTTCACCTCCTAGGGTTGGGTTTTTGGATGTGTGGTGTTTCCATTGTATATCAATAATATATAGGCCTTCGAGCCTCATTGTAACACATATTTTAGAGGCATGTAGCTACCACATCTCTTTTCAGAGAGAAGCTACCAGCACTCTAGCTAGTTTATTTCCATTATGTACGTAAACAAGTTTCAGTTCTTTGATTAATGAAATGAAGTGTTATTTTCACTGCATCTTTGTTTTTATGGTTATTTGTGCATTTTGTTTCATTCCCGCATAAATCTGGATCAGTTAGTGTGTAAGGTTGGAAATGGTGAATAGGTTAGGGTTGGAGTAAATCCATGTCTACGATGTGGAGATTCTTATCTAAGAATTTTGTCAACTCTCTTCATAGGGAAGGGTTTTTAAATTGTCTTAGGAAACCTCAACTAAAATAAATACTATATGATGACAAGAATGGAAGGGGGATAAGAAATTGGGACTAGAATAGTAAAGGAGAAAAGGGAGGTCTATACAACAAAGGTAAAGCTCAGTTGTTTCAGCATTAAAAAGGTAGAGGATGAGCTAGTATGGTCCAAGAATCCTTCCTTGGGTATTTACACTCCAAAATTAGGATAGAAGGTTATGTTTGTCTTTAATAGATGTAACATTCCTCAATGGTGGTGAAATCCACTATGGAATATCATATATCCTGTAAAACCCATGATCTTTATGTGGTTGGCCACTAGGGACAAATCCCTCTCTTAGGAAGTCGTACAAAGAAGGGATATACACGGGCTGAGAACATATATCCTATGTCAAGAAGAATTAGAGATTATAAGACATGTACTCATTTATTTCCCTTATACTAGGTCTCTGTGGGAATAATGGACCTCCTAAATGATATAAAGGATGCTTGGCAAGGAGAGACTATTTCTACTTATTTCACAAAATGGCAACATAGACCACAATTGAACTAATTTAAATCCATACTAATAGTTGTATGTCATGGTTGGATATGAATGTTTCCATATTTATGGAGAGATTCATCCCTCCTTTTCAGTGTGATTTGCAAACCAGGTCCATTTTTAGAAAGCTATAAATGTGTTCCCAAGATCACACCTTAGAGGAATTAATCAATTATTGAATTAACAAGACAATGGTTTATCCCTAATGGGTAGCTATTTTGTTGGTGCTTATGAGGCTACAACTGAAGTAGTCAATGTCATAGGTTCAATTCTATGGGTCCTTCAAGTCTAGGCTCCCGAAACTGGAGCCGTAATGGTGAGGCTCCTCTGGGTTCCCACCCGGGAATTATTCTTGTGGATGTAGTGTGCTTCTTCAAGGTTCCAAGTAAGAAACCACATTAAAAAAAAACAATACAAGGGTTTGGGGGTATGTTTATGGGGCTAGTAAAGGAAACTTGTCTCAACATGGGTTAGCTGGAATTTTAGTCTTAAATGACTCTCATTTTGTTATCTATAAGGAAAGATTGGGAGTCGGTAGCATCATTTCGCATACCTCTTGGCTATAAAGTTTCGATTAAAAATTATTCAAATAGAGGAGTGTTCAATCTTTGGTGGTTTGTATATTCACTTTTGGTTATCAATTGGTTAAAAGGCATTTTTAGATAGGGAAATTTGGTGTTGAGCCCTATTTATGAAGAGGTAAAAAGTTATTTCTATGTCTTGGTTAAATTTCCTTTGCTCATGTATATAGAGATATTAACTTTGAAACTAACTGGATCTCGAATGAAGGACTCCAACAATCAATTGGATCTTTCAATTTAGAACAAATAAAGGGATTATTTTCTTGTTAGACAAATTTTCTTTGCTATATTTCTTTCATGTCTCTAATAACCCTATAATTGTTTAATTTATATAAATAATTCAAATGGTTAAATACTTTATATGTATGTGTATGTGTGTGTGTGTGTGTAACGATATTTATCCCGTTATGTTGAATGTTGAATTTTTTTAAAAACCAATAATTACTAAAATCTACAGGAATGGTTAATATGGATGAAGCAAGCAATTGCATATAAATAATTATGTTCAAATTTGAAACACACATAGTACAACTAAAGTACCACCTTACACTTATATGTATGGGAAATGGGTTTAAAATATGACACATAGTCTTGGAAAATGTGTTATCTATCATATATAAAGGATGTCCTAGAGAGATGGCACATGCCTCATTGGTTGAATTTCTCATATTTACCAAGTCATTCATTGTCACATTATAGCCCTTCATTTGCATTTCCAAGAAGCCATTAGAATGTTCAATGGGTAATTGAAGATAAAATATAGCAAGGAAATATTATTTAACAAGAAATATTTAGTAAAACATAGTACATCTCCAAGAACTTATTCACCTCTTTTGTTTGACCATCAATTTGAGGATGATAAGCCATACTCATTTTCAACTAAGTACTTTATAGTTTAAACAACCATTTCCAATCTTTGCATGTGAATGTGGGACCACGATTGGACACAATGGAAGTGGGCATGGAATGTAACTTAAAAATATTATCCATGAAAACTTGGGCAACTAGGAAGGCATAGATGGGTGTGGTAAGGAACAAAAGTGAGCATATTTGGAAAGGAAATAAAATACCACCATGATGATTGATTTGTTTCCTAATTTTGAGAGGGCCACAATGAAATCCATGGAAATTTCAATCTATAAGTAATGTCCAATATTAGTAGTTCCTGCAACACCTTCAGAGTCTTCTTAGTCTCTCCCTTGTTCCTTCAACAAGTGTCAATTTGCACTACAAAAGCATGGATGTCCTTTTTCATGCATTCTTAAAAGAAAGAGCACTTGGCATGTTCATAGGATTTTTGAAATCCAAAATGACATCCTATAGTGGAGGAAATTTGAGTTCCCTTTAAAATACCTCTCATCGTAATTATAGCAAATTTTAAGGCATTGGAATTCAACTATTTATTCCTAAGTCAACTTGTGGACCATGAAGGGTGGAACGGGGCAGGAAATGGTTTTTGATGCTATAGGAGGGAAAGGTTATGGAATAAAATAGGGTCATTTATCCTATGCATTTATCACCATCTATGCTTCTTGATTTATTTGAGAGACCACCAACCAAGTTGTTGGGAACTGCATCATTACTTGTGCTCTAATTTCCTCCTTGAGGCCAATAATGAACTACATCATTACTTATGCTCTAATTTCCTCCTTATTCTCTAACTTATTCAACTCTCTAAAATATTAAGCACCTTTTTTGCATGAGCATAAATGACTTTCATAAACTAGCTCCAAGTAATGTATTCCCCATAGTATTTCTGTAATACCCTTTAGTTTAGCGCCTTGGATATATTATATATTATTATTATGTTGAACATAGTGGCACAAGGTGCATGGACTATGGTCTACACACTATTATTATTTTTATTATGTTGAAATTATAAAATAATTAATAAAATAAAAACAACTGAACAATCAATGTCATGAAAGAGAGTATGAGGAACCATGATGTTACGAGCAAGGGGTTGTGGAAAAGTGTTTACTATGTGTGTTGATCCTATTTTGATGGTGTACACCCTTATTATGTACTTGATTGACCCTATTGGTTATGTACCCTCAAGTGTTATGTTAGTCGATTGTATTTACCTTGAGATTAATTTTTTATTTGAGGATTGGACTCCCTCTCTCACCTAGTGCGCCCTCATGAGTTGGATTAGTGTGCCTCTTGATGGTAGACGCTTGTTGTGTAACTCCTATTTTATATTTTTGTAATGTAACTCTCATGCTTGTGTGTATCTCTCTCCCAATTCGATTTTCTCATGAAGGAATTTGATTTTCTTATGTTGAAAGTCACTCTTGTGTAGTGGGTTCAAGCTTTTTCTCTTGTGCTTGTATTTGGAACTTATGGTTTTGATTTTGTTTCTCTTGGTATGAAATTATTGTTGAGCCTATGCCCAAGCTGAGTTACTTTGGATCCAATGGTATTTGTCCTAGACCCACTGGAATTTCCCTGGATTGGAAGTGCTACTTTACATTCGGTTGTGGTTAGACTATTGTCCTAGACCCACTGGAATTGTCGTGGAGTGGAAATAGAGGACACACTTTCCATTGGGTTGTCGTTGGAATTATTTATTGAGTGAATGTGTGTTTGAGTGAACCATTTCTTTTGGAATCATGGTTTTCTCCCGGTATTGACCATTGCAAACATATTTTTGTCTTGCATTGTGTCTATGGCTGGGTGGAACATGGCACGATCGATTATGGTTACGTATTTGGCAAAGATAAGTGATTTATCTCATGTTTATTTAATTTATTTGGATATGGTATGATTTATTTATGTATGCACATAAAAAATTTGATGAAACATATGAGTTATTTGTGGAATAAATTTCTCATGGAATTCAATCTATTTATGCAAGTAAATTTTGTGAAGCAATTGGAAACGAGTTTTTGGGATTTTGTGCACAAATTGTTTGAGGAAATTATTCTTTGGAACGTCTTCTACATAACTGATATTTATGCTCATTTTAACTATATAATTTTAATTTTTATGGTACAATATCCTTGGAATGGTTTAAGACACTTCTCTTTGATGCTTCTACATTTTATTTCAAAACTAGTTCTTCGATTGGATTGTTTTGCATAGTTTGGAGACTTTGCACGTGAAGTGTTTGTAAAAATTCTTGAGTGTTATTTTTATGATTATGTATGATAAATAAAATTGAAATTTTTGTGAGAATTTGAGGTTAAATATTCTTTATAGTGTTTGGGAAATGTCTTCCGAAATTGTAGATCAATTTTCAATTTCTAGCTCCTTCAATGGAATTGTTTTGAGTAGATTTGTGACTTTGCATATGAAGTGTTTGAAGAAATCTTTGAATGATATATACCAATGTTTTTAATGGTAAAACATGTTATTTATATTTTTAATGGAATTTGAATGATTATATGATCCATGGATTTAATTATTCTGACGATTCCTAGAATTACTAGTTAATTCAAATGAGTAGAATTAGCTAGTTTTGTGAGTTATTTAATGGAATGTATATGGGAGGAAATATACATACATATTAATATATATGGACCATTATATTATTTCCATGAGCTACAGTAGTCATATATCTCTCTTTATTTTGCATTTGGAAACGTAAAATTTGAAACTACGTACGTTGTAGTGAAAATTGATAACTAGTTGTGGATTGAAATATTTATTTTCGTAAAATGGAATGATACAGACATGTGCTCTATTTATAACATGTTAATGTTATGTAGGTGGATAATTATCAGGTTTTATCCTTTACTTATGGATGCATTTCATTTTGTTTCAGTTATTTAGATTCAATTCCTTGTGGTGAATATTAACTAATTTCATTGGAATTGAAGGAAAATATCACCTTATGTGCAATTGGAATGATCTACAAATAAACCTTTAATTGTGTGTATGTGAAAGATTAAATATGTTTTTAATGGATATAGGATTTATTTTTTGTTTAATGGTATGGTTACAAGTTGATTTTGTGCAAGACTAGCTGCTTATATTGGAAAACTAGTTAACTAGTCTTGTGAACTCTCTTTCATAATTAGCGTGATTAATAATTGTATTTTTGGTAATTAGGATTTATTTATATGTAATTATATGTTATTAAGATGTTTCTATTGATTATCGATGGTTATTCTTTAATTATTGTATTTGTGATAAGTTTTGTCATTTGTGCACTAAGTGTTTTTAAGCATCATAATTAACACCTTAATTACTAGTTAATCATGATTAAGAGTAAATGGCCCTTAGAGGTGAAATGCGTGTCTGATTTGGATTGGAATTGATATTTGATATTCTTAAAAGGTGTTAGTAAATTTCCTGGCCCTTGGATCATTTGTTGGAATAATTATTGAATTTATTTTAATTTATTGGTAATTAACATTAGGGGAGTTTTGAGGCAAAAATGGGCCTCAAAAAAAAATTTGTACCATTAAAATTCACTTTATAAGAACCAATAGGATTCAGGATGATGATGTCAAGCATAAGGGTAAATTTTGTAAAAAAATGGAGTGAAAAAAGACTACTTTTTCTTATCGTATTTTTGGCATATCACCTTATCGATTCACCCAAATTTCGAGTTTAGGGACACATTGGATGCGGAATTATAATTCTGCATACAACCCATGCCAGCAATGCATACTTCTGAGGTACCCACGACACCCAAAAATGAAAATTTCAATAAAAAGCGTATTTTATACGTTTTTTTATTGAAATTTTCATTTTTGGGTGTCGAGGTACCTCAAAAAAAAAAATTAATTGAAATTTTCATTTTTGGGTGTCGTGGGTACCTCAAAAGTATGTAGTTTGGGTATGGGTTGGAAGCAGAATTAAATTTTGCATCCAACAAGTCCCTGAACTTCAAATTTGGGCGAACCAATAATGAGATATGCCAAAAATACAATAAGAAAAAATAGTTTTTCTTTTTCCCCTCCAAAATTTAGAACTTTTATTTTATTATTATAACTATTATTTTATTATTTCCCTTATGAGTCCCATTTTAGACCTCGAAACTCCCTTAATGAGGGATTTTGTCAAAATTAAATCACAAAAAATGGAATTAATTATTTGTTTGACTAATCCGCTATGCTAAAATTATCTAATTTGACTTATACAAATAATGATATGTCCCTTAGACCCTTTTATATCCTCAAGGGACATTGCAGGTGGTATCAGAGCTACGATTGCAACACTGTCGTTGTTGGGCCAATCGGTCACTTTAAATTTGCTTGCTTGAATCAAAGTTAAATGTTGTCTATATGTAAGTTGATTATGAAAGTGATGTTATATTTGTGAAAGATGAAAAACTATCTGTTATTTTGGAAGATGTTTGAAAAGATTCATATCCTTTTATCCATTTTGCTTAGTTCTTTATTTCAAAATTGAAGACTAGTATAGTATGCTGTGTTTCTTCTTAGTTCTAGAAAAATAATTATTCTTTGAGAAAATAAATAAATATGATAATGGAATGTTAACAAAACTTAAGATGGACACGTTGCAACTCACAGTAGATAATGTAACCCAAGATCACCCCAAAGAGAAAAAATAGTAGAGGATGGAAGTTAAACAGACAACCCGTTATGGCCCTGAAGATGAGTATGAAAGAAGGAGGAGGAGGAGTTCATCCCTTGAATTGGAAGACTCGATTAAGAAATGTAATGAAATGATAACTCACCTTCAAGAATATATCATGAAAGAAATAAGATACTTAAAAACTACCCAAGACAGGAAAGAAACGAAAAGTAGGAAAACTTACTCTAAGATGGACTTTCCACTAGACAGTTACCGTACACCTCCATTGAGAAAAAGAGCTAGAAGTCTTGAGACTAGTCCAACCATATTTTTAGATAATCGTAATAGTAGAAGGAGAAGATATGAACATGATCAATTGATGGGAGAATTAAGAAAGATTAAATTTCTAACCTTTGGTGGTGAAGCTAAATAGGTTGAAGAACTAGAAACATGGTTAGTAGGGCTCTAAAAGTTTTTCCAATTGCATAATTATTCATCAACCATGGAAGCAAGAATTTCTATCTTCATTTGCAAGGAAGATCCTCTCTTTGTCGATGGAAAATTTGGTTAAACTGAAAATCTATTGACGAGGAAAATATAACTTGGAAAAAGTTTAAAAAATATTTTCAACAAGAATACCTTTCTGAGAAATGTTATGATAATAATGTGGAAGACTTCCTTGAACTTAAGCTATTAAATTTAACTATGGATGCATATGAGAAGATATTTCTTCAATTGTTAACTTATGCAAACTATATAAAATATGAAAAAGTTAAGATTCAAAGATTTCTAAGTGGACTGCCAACTTTTTACAAGGATAAGATTCAATATGAGATGCCCAAGACCCTTAAAGAAGTAACTGGGAAGGAAAAACATTTGTATAATTTGGATAAGAATAAGGAACATAAGAAATTGAAGGATAAGAAGAGTGTTACACGAGACCAAACAAAGAAGGGAACCAAGCCTTCTGTCAACAGTAGTGGTAATCTTCATAAGAATCCAGACTCAAATAAGAGACCTCATTTTAGATGTTGGACTTGTAATGAGAATCACTATGCAAGGGATTGTCCATATAAGAAAGGAGACAGCATTCACAACATTCACGAAACAACATGTAATATCCCCCCCAAGTGACCTTGGTGATTTATGTCCTAAACCCTAATGGTTCTATCCCAGGAGGGGTATTTTGTAATTAAATAAACATTAATTTGCAAACTAGACTAGGATGCAATTTTAATTTTTATTATTAATTATGATGATTTAATAAATTTCATGTTAAGTTATGCATAGGTGACAAGAAGGGAGCATGGCTCCAAGTGGACTGTGAGTTGGAATTCATAAATGGAAACACTCAAGAAAATCAAGAAAATTCCAAAAATAACTCAAGCCAACAAGATGGAGCCTGCCAATTCAGTTAGAATAGAAAAACTAGGACAAAGGAGGAAACTGTAGAAAAGTTGTCAAGATTAAAAAGAAGGAAACTTTTGGAGATGCAATTTCTAAAATGAAAAAGGAGAAATCCAGTCAAAGGAAGGGCAGATTTTCTAAATGAGTAAAGGTAAGTCTGACAAAACACTAGGGTGCAGTTTCCAAAAAGGTTGAAAAGCTGGGTCAGGTCAAAACCAAGCAAGTTGGAAATTTTCTCCTGTCATCCATGAGGGAACATTGGTAAAGGTGGCTTGGGCATGAAGATAAATTTCCTATATAGGAAGGATAGTGCACCCCTCTTCCAACTTTTGATCATTTATGTTCTCAGTTTGAGAGTTGCTCTCAGAAGTTGAGTGATGTGCCTCAATTGTAGCCTTGTGTGGTTTTCCACTTAGAAAGTGAATCTTATGTTTTGGTCCCTCATGTCATTGAAACCATTGAATAATATTTTTTGCAGGTCCTAATGTCTCCTTAAACTAATTATCATATCATTTAGAAGAGCTTGGAGGCCTCTTGTCAATGATTTTCACTATTCTTCCTTCTTTCACTCCATTCTATGATATTCTGGAAATTTTTGGAGGAATGTAATGGGAATTTTGACCCCAATATTATATGGTTCATGTAATTATGTTCAATATATTGTTTAATATAAGGTTAATATCACTTTGAGGTCATTCATAGAGTTTGGGAGGTTCAAGGTTTAATTCTCTTTGGTTTTCTAGCTCCAGAGCCATACTTTTGGGGATTTTTATATGAGAGGTTACCTATGAGATTATTGTGAGATGTATTTTAACTCTCATTTGCCTATTATGATATGATTTAATGTCTTTGAAAATTACACAACATTATGAATTGTTTTAATTAAGTTTCATAATAATCTTTTACGCCCTACCTAGATTTCTATGCATAGTTTTCCAATTTGAACTAATTAGTGAGTCTAAACAACTCCGTTTCCTTTATTTTCTGTTTTGATATTAAATTAGCATGCTAATTATGATATCTAATGTCTGAAATTGAATATTAGTAATCCTTTTTGTATGTCTGGAAATCATAGAAGTTTGAATAGATGCATAATCCTAATGACTAGTTTTCATAGTGCGGCCCTTAGATTTCTTGGTGACTGTTCAGACCTATTTTAAACCTACAATTATTTATGTCATCATCCTAAACAAATATATAGAACCTTATTAATCCTTCCTTATCCATTGGTTTCTTGGAATTGATTGTTAAGATTTCGGTTTGCATCGGTTGGGACTCCCGGAAACCTAATAATAGAATTCATCCTAGATGATGCTCGAAACTTAAAAGGGACCAAAATATAGGTTCTTAAGAATCTGAACATTCAGTATCCTACCTTGTCTTTTGGTTTAACCTGCACATCCTAGTTTATTCCCTATGCATCTTACTTAAATTTCCCACCTGTCAACTAGTTGTCTGCATCCTTATTATATAGAGTTAGTGGACTTGATTGTTGCCTTAAGTTAATTACAATGGTATTGGGACATGGTCATATGAACCTACTCCTAACATACCTTGATGAGTCCAAAAAATATATCCCAATCCCATCCATAAAAATATTGATGATCTTTTCATTGTTGGAGAAGAGGAGGCAATCTACATCCAAGGGAACCTTCGAGGAGTGGAAGGAAGTATGGATGACAGAGGCATAATTAGAGAAGACAAGGATGAATCCTTTGCACAAAACATGTTGAAAATTATGGACAAATTCACCCAAGTACAAACAAAAAGCAGAGACATTCTTTCTATGTTGGTGGACAAGAAAGAAGGAGAAGTTAATAGTAGTGGTTCCCACCAAGAGGAGAAGAAGCTCTTAAAGGAGAAAATATTCTCTAAGGTTCGACCCCATAATAGGCCAGTTGAATAAATAGAGATTCAAAGGTCTAATATGCCAAAGTTTATGGAGCATAGGGTGGAGGAAGCTAAAGTACCATTTGAAGGAGTCACACCTATAGAAGTTTGGCTCATTGAATACATGTCTTTCAGTTAAGAGTTCAAAAGAAATTTAACATTCATATATTATTGTGACTATCAAGAGATGGTCAAGTATAGAGGAGGTAACAGAATGCTTACTCACTCAAAATTTTGAGTTTCAGAGAACCATAGGTAAAATCTCCCTTCCTTACTTTGATGGATCTACAAACTGCGCTACTAACTCGTGGTTGCAGAAAATTGAAACTTATTTTTAGTTGGATCCTATGGTGGAGAGAGATGCTATTAGGATGGCCACAATACACTTGCAAGGAGATGCACGTAATTAGTGGTTCCATGGGTTGAGAAACTTGGGACATGGTACCATGACCACCTATGAATAATTCACCAGAATATTGGTGAATATATTGGATAGAAGAAATCTGATATGTCATTCAGGATCTTGATCAATTAAAGAAACTAAGAACACCAAAGGCATACATTTTAGAGTTTCAAAAGGTGGTTTTCATGGTGAATGATGTGTCAAAATCCCACTTAGTCCTTTTTTCACATAAGGACTAATAGATCCAATTAAAGGTATGGTTAAAGCTCATCAACCCTCTACACTGCAAGATGCCATGGACAAAACCTAGGATCTTCGACATGCTATCCTGAAAACAAGATTCCCACCAAAGAGTAATTTTCCTTAAAGATTCAAGGATAAGATACCTTTCCATAAATGTCCCATTGGAAATTTCAAGGGGGGGAACTTCTCTAAATATCGTGATGAATTAAGGAGAAAGAAGTTGTGTTTTTCATGTCATGAGCCATTCTGGGCCATAAATGTGCTAAGGGAAAATAACACTATATTGAAGTTTTTTTTTTGAAAATGAAGATGAAGGAGAGGATGTTGACCAGAAAATAGAAGCAGAAGGAAATCTTGAATCAGCTGAAGAGGAGGATCAACCACAACCAAATACAATCAAAATTATTGTGTTTTCCGGAGTACCTAGATTTCATACCATCCGGTTCAAAGGAGTACTCCAAGGGCATAAAGCCACTATTTTGGTGGATGGAGGATCCACCCATAATTTCATTGACACTGCAATGGTGCAGAAAATAAATATTCCCACCAAATTCTTTGATGGATTCACTGTTATAACCCGTAGGAATCACTCCATTGACTGCATAAAATGGATCCCCTAACTGCAAGTGATCAATGGGAACTATATAGTTACTAACACTTTCTATGTGGTGAATGTAAATGACACCAATGTAGTGTTGGGAGTCCAATGGTTATTTTATATCGGTGAACATTATGTGAACTACCAAGTTCTGGAAATGAATTTTAAAGAATTTGATGGGAAACAACTTATTTTGATAGGTATGAACACTTACCCAAAGTAGCTGGTCTCTTCCCACAACATGAGATATATCTTCAAACATGAAGACATAGAGTGGGTTGCTGAATTTTTCATTTCCACCAAAGGATTATCCATAGACATTTCTCAACATCCTAAGGACATCAAGATTCTGCTAAAAAAAGTATGAGAAATTTTTTGGAGATCTTCCTCCAAGATGGAGGCCACCTGACAGAGGGGTTGAGCATGTGATAGGATTGGAGACAGGGACACTTCCTATCATGATTTAATCTTACAAGAATCCCAAAAGGCTGAAATATGAAATTGAAATGACCATAAAGAATTTGTTGGAATTGGGGATGATTAGACCCAGTACTAGTCCTTTTGCTTCGTCAATGGTGTTGGTGAAGAATAAATATGGAACCTTGAGGATGTGCATAGACTATAGAGATATGAACAAAAGAACCATTGAGAACCGGTACCCTATACCAATGATTGATGAGTTAATGATGAGATGCATGGGGCCAATTTTTTCTCCAAGATTGATCTTCGTTCTAGATATCACCAAATCCAGATGAGAGAAGAAGACATGCAAAAAAAATCCTGCTGCTATCATTATGACCATTTTGAATTCCTATTCATGCCCTTTGGATTAACTAATGCACCTGAAACATTTCAATTTTGCATCAATATGGTATTTAGGGAGTAGCTCCGTAAGTATGTGTAGGTATTTTTTGATGATATTTTCATATATAGTAAAAACTAGAAAGAGCATTTGCAACATTTGGAAGTTGTACTAACCATTCTTGCATATCAGTCCTTGCATCCAAAGCTTCCCAAATGTGATTTTGGGATGACTGAGTTATTGTATTTTTTCCATGTGATTGGGTAAGAGGGGGTGAAGGTACAGATGGTAAATATCCAAGCCATCATCGATTGGTCATGCCCCAAAAATATCACAAAATTGAGAGGATTCCTTGGAATCTGCACTTACTATCGGAAGTTTGTCAAGGGATTTTCTCAACTAGCAACACCCTTGACTGGCCTCACCAAAAGGAATATTTTTGTTTTTCAAATGAAGATGAAAATTTTTTTTAGAAGATAAAGAAAGTCATGAGAAGTTGTCCAGTCCTAGCTCTACCTAATTTCACTCAACCTTTTGTGCTTGAGTGTGATGCCTTAGGGGAAGGTATTGGAGCAATGTTGATGCAAAATAGGCACCCAATTTCCTTTGAGAGCATAAAGTTACAGCCCATGAAATACATTATTCCATATATGGAAAAGATCTGTTGGCCATAATGCATGCCTTGGCCAAATTCCGACAGTACCTAGTGGGTAGAAAATTTGTGATCAAAACTGATCACAAAAGCTTGAGACATTTCTTGACCTAAAAAGAGCTTAATGATAGACAAAAGAAATGGGTAAGTAAATTTCAAGCTAATGATTTTGATATAGACTACAATAAGGAAAATATGAATGTATTATCATATGCACTATCAAGAAAACCATTATTTACTGCTATGGAGGTACCTAAGGGATGGAAAGAGCAACTATTTTTAGAATACTTCATAAATCAGTTTGCTTGTGAACTTGTCAATGGAGAAATTGGGGATGACATGTACAAAATAGTGCATGGGATCATCTACTATAAGGATAGGATCTACTTAGTACCAGGATCATAATTAAGAAAGAATATTTTGGAAGCTTCCCATGACTTGCCACTAGCAGGGCATCCTGGTTTTCTGAAAACTTATTGAAAGATCGAAGAGATATTTTTTCAGGAAAGGATCCAAAGCTGATCTGCTGAGACATGTGAGATAATGTAACATATTCCAACAAAATAAAGTAGATCACACACATCTAGTTGGTTTACTTCAACCATTACCTATACCAAATAAAAAATGGGAAATCATTTCAATGGAATTTATCATTGGGATACCAATGGTGCAAGGTAAGGATTGTGTATATGTTGCAATTGATCGATTCACCAAGTTAGCACATTTATTTGGTGTCCCATGTAATATCTCAACAACACAAATGGTTGAACTATTCTTTAAATAAGTGTTCATATTGCATGGATTGCCAAAGATAATAATCAGTGACAGAAATAATAAGTTTACCAGTTCCTTTTGGCAAGAATTGTTTAAAATGGTGGGAATAGAATTGAACCTCAGTACAAGTTATCATCCCCAAACTGATGGCCAAACTGAGAGCTTCATTCAATGGCTGGAGGGATATCTTAGAAATTACGTGACAGGACAACAAAAGACATGGATCAGATGGTTGCATCTGGGGGAATTATGCTATAATACTACTTATCATATGTTGATTGGCATGTCTCCATTCAAGTCGTTGTATGGATATGAATATCCAGCTTATGTGGATCAAATTTTTGGAGAGATTAGAGAACCAAAATCTAAGGAATGGATTAAATAAATCCAAGACATTCAGAAGGAACTCAAGAATAACTTGTAGACTACTCAAAACCAGTAGAAAATGTATGTAGATAGGAATAGAACTTAAAGGAACTTTCAACAAAATGACTTAGTATATTTAAGATTGTATCCTTACAGATATTCAACTCTGAAGGGTAAAGGGGATGAAAAATTAAAACCCAAGTTCTATGGTCCTTATAAAATAATAAGGAAAGTTGGTAAAGTTTCTTATGAATTGTAATTGCCTGAGAATAATAAGGTGCACAATGTTTTCCATGTGTCATGCTTAAAAAAAATAGATGGGAAACATGCAACAGTTTCAACAGAACTTCCACCTTTGGATGATGAAGGGAAGTTAATTTTGGTTCCAAATAAAATATTGCAAATCAAAGAAAGGAAACTTAGAAACATAACCATTAAGGAGTACTTGGCATTGTGGAAAGGGATACCCAGTGAGGATGCCACATGGGAAAATGAACAGGTGTTGCAACACCCTGAGATGCAGTTGCTTGAGGACAAACAAATTTTAGGAAGGGAGGACTGCAATATCCCTCCCAAGTGACCATGGTGATTTATGTCCTAAACCCCTACTATTTCTAGAGTAGGAGGGGTATTTTGTAATTAAATAAACATTAATGTGCAAACTAGACTAGGATGCAGTTTTATTTTTTATTAATAATTATGATGATTTAATAAATTTCATGTTAAGTTATGCCTAGGTGACAAGGAGGGAGAATGAGTCCAAGTGGACCATGAATTGGAATTCATAAATCCCAACACTCAAGCAAATCAAGAAAATTCCAAAAGGAACTCAAGCCAAAAAGATGAAGCCTGCTAATTCAACTAGAAGAGAAAAGTTATGACAAAGGAGGAAACTACAGAAACTTTGTCAGGGTTAAATAGGAAACTTTTGGAGATGTAGTTTCTAAAACAAAAAATGGAAATTCATTCAAAGGAAGGGCACAGTTCCTAAAATATTAAAGGCAATTCTGACAAAGCATTAGGGCATAATTTCCAAAAAGGGTGAAAATCTAGGTCAAGGAAAAAGAAAGCAAGTTATAAAGTTTATCCTTTCATCCATGAGGGCGAATTGGTCAAGGTGGCCTGGGAATGAATATAAATTTCCTATATAGGAAGGAGAGCACACCCCTCTTCCAAATTTTTATCATTTGTTTTTTTTTATTTTGAGAGTTGCTCTCAGAGGTTGAGTGATGTGCCTTAACTCTAGCTTTGGGTGGTGTGCCCCTTAGCCAGTGAATATTGTGTTTTGATCTCTCATGTCAGTGAATCCATTGAATAACATTTTGTATAGGTCCCAGTTTCTCCTTCATCCAATTATTAGATCATTCATAAGATCTTGGAGGCCTCCTATTAGTGATATTCACTCTTCTTCATTCTTTCTCTCCATTCTATGATATTCTGGAAACTTTTGGAGCAATGTAATGGGAATTTTGACCCCAATATTATACGATTCATGTACTGATGTTCAATATATTGTTTAATACCAGGTTTAGATCACTTTTCATTCATTCATATATTTTGGGAGGTTCATTGTTCGATTCTCTTTGGTTTCCTAGCTCTGGATCCATACTTTGGGGGATTTTGTTATGAGAGGCTACCTCTAAGCTTCTTGTGAGATGTATTTTGAATCTAATTTCCCTATTATGATATTGTTTAATGTGTCTTAAAATTACACAACATTCTGAATTGTTTTAATTAAGTTTCATAATATTTTTTTACACCTTGCCTAGATTTCTATACAAAAATGACTAGTTTTCCAGTTTGAACTAATTAATTAGTATAAAAAATTCCATTTCCTTTATTTTATGTTATAATATTTAATTAGAATGCTAATTATGATATCCGATTTCTTTAACTGAATATTAGTAATCATTTTTATATATTTGGAAATCGCATACGTTTGACTAGCTGCATAGTCCTAGTGACAACTAATTTTCATAATGCGACCCTTAGATTTCTTGGTGATTATTCAAACCAATTTTAAACATGAAATTATTGATGTCAACATCCTAAAAAGATATGTAGAACATTCCTAACAATTCCTTAGCTATTGGTTGTGTGGAATTGATTGTTAAGATTCCAGTTGCACCGATTGGGACTCCTAGAAGCTTGGTAGTAGACTTTATCATGTATGATGCTCAAAACCTAAAATTCCCAACATCCAGGTGCTTAGGAATCTGAATGTTCAATACCCTACCTTGTATTTTGGTTTCACGTACACATCCCATTTTATTCCCTCTGTAGCTTGCTTAAATTTCCCTCCTGTCAACTAGTTGTCTACATCTTTATTATATAGAGTTAGTGGACCTGATTGTTTCCTTATGTTCCTTACACAAAAATAGGTGATGTTGGTAAGGATCGGAGGATTTATGCATCTTTGGAAGGTATGCAGGAAGATAATCGGTCTCACATGATGGAAGTGGCTGGTAAGACTGGTAATAGAACTATGTCTATTTTAATTGATTCAGTATCTAGTAACAATTATGTTGCACCTAGTGTAGTTTTGAATTGTTCTCTTAAGAAAATTAACCTTGAGTTCGCAGGCCTTGTATAGTTAGTGACTAGAGCTAAAAGAAAAGTCACATAAATAGTAATACAATGTCCTTTGCAAATGAATGGCTTAAATACTTTAGCAGATTTGAATGCTACCCTCTTAGGCTCTTACGATGTTCTGATTGGTATGGATTGGTTGACTACAGACCAAGTTATCGTGTATTGTTACAATAAGAATTACATATGTCTAGATGAGGAAGGAAACAAATTAATATTTAAAGGAATACATAGACCGATATCTTTAAGACATGTTACAAGCTTATAGTTAAATAATTGTTTTAGAAAACTGTGTCATATTTATACAACTCACTTAAAATAATATAAGGAAAATGAACCTCAGTTCTAGGACTACCCGGTATTACAGGAATTTCCAGATGTATTTCAAGAGATACTCTGAATTCCTCCTAAAAGAGATATAGACTTTACTATTGATCTAGTTCCTGGTATAGTTACTTCGTCTAAAGTCCCTTATAAGATGGGTACACCTAAATTGAAAGAGCTATAGATGCAGTTAGAGGAGTTATTAAAGAAAGGCTATATCAGGCCTAGTGTTTCACCTTTGGGAGCACTATTTTCTTTTGTAAGAAAGAAAGATGGTACCTTGATACTTTTCATAGATTATAGGTAGTTAAATAAAGAAACTATCAAGAACAAGTATCCCTTTCTGAGAATTGATGACTTATTTGATCAGTTAAGGGGTGCCACAAATGGTTTTCAAAGATAGATCTCAGGTTGAGTTATCATCAGGTCAGAATTAAGGAAGAGGGTAGTTGTAAGACAAATTTTAGAACAATATATGTTCACTATGATTTTACATTTGTTCCATTTGGTTTGATGAATGCACTAGCTACCTTTATGTGCTTAATGAAAGGGATTTTTTGAAAATATTTGGACAAGTTTGTGATTGTTTTCTTGGATGACATACTATTTTACTCTAAGACAAAGAAAGAACATGAACAATAGTAAAGAAGGTGCTAAGAGAAAATCAAATTTATGATAAGTTAAGGAAGTGCTCTTTTTACCATAACAAGATTCACTACTTACGACACATTGTATCAAAAGAAGGAATCTCAGTTGACCCCAAAAAGATACTAGCAATTATGAATTGGTCAACACCTAAGAATGTGTCAAAAGTTATATTTTTTATGGGATTAGTAGGTTACTATCGCAGGTTTATAGAAGGATTTTTAAATATTACACATATGATAACTTCTTTACAAAATAAATGTATAAAGTTTGATTGGACATTTAAATGTGAAACACGTTTTCAGAAGCTTAAAGAGATGCTTACTAGTGCACATGTTTTGAAAATTGTGAATCTAGATGAAAATTTTGTGGTATGTACATATGCATGTCAGTAGGGTATAGGTGGTGTGTTAACTCATAATGGACAAGTTATTTGTTATGAGTCTAGGAAGTTAAAGGAAAATGAACAAAATTATGCTACACGTTACTTGTAATTAGTAGCAGTAGTACATGCTTTAAAGATATGGAGACACTATTAATGAAAAAGAAATTTGAATTAATAAATGATTAGCATGGAATAAAATACTTGTTCGAAAAACCTAATCTAAATGTAATACAAAGAAGATGGATGGAACTACTATGTCAATACAATTTTGACATTAAAGTATATAAGGAAAAGAAAACAAAGTGGTGGATGCACTCAGTAGGGAAATGCATGTGATGCACGTAGATATCAGTACTAGCCCTTCATATTCAAAGGATAGAATAAAAGAGGCAAATAGTATAGATCAATTCTTTTAAAAGGTAAAAGCAAGTTTGCAACAATAGGGAACAACACATAAGTTTGAACACTATAAACATGAAGATGGAATACTTAAGTATAGGAAAAGGGTCTACATTCCTAACTCAAAAATCGTAAAGAAGTTGGTTTAAAAGAAATGCATGATGTACTGTACACAGTTCACTATGGTTATCAAAAGACAATAGCAACAACTAAGAAGGATTATTACTGGCCAACAATGAAAAAGAAAATTACATATTACATATATAGATGCTTAGATTGTCAGAAAGTAGAATTTAAACATAGACATCATGTAGGTTTGTTACAACCTTTACATATACCAGAATGAAATGGGATGTAGTAAGTATGGATTTTATCATGAAATTACCCAAGACAAGGTCACAACATGATGTTATTCTGGTAGTGGTAGAAAAAATAATCAAAGAAGCTCACTTTATACTAGTTAAGAGTACACTTAAAGCAACTGAAATAACATATATTTATATGAAAGAGGTAGCCAGATTGCATGGTATTCCAAAAGCAATTGTGTTAGATAGGGATTCAAAATTCATAGGTCATTTTTGGAAAGGTTTTGGAACAGATTTGAATATGAGTACTTCACATCATCCTCATAAATATGGATAGAAAAAAATGGTTAATCAAGTTATTGAAGATATGTTAAGAATGTATGTAATGGATCAACCTAATAAATGAGAAAATTATTTACATGTTATGAAATTTACTTATAATAATGGTTATCACTCTTCTTTGAAAGTAAGTCCTTGTGAAGCAATGTATGGAAGAAAATGCAACACACCTATTAGTTGGGACAATCCGATAGACAGAGTTATCATTCGGCCAGAATTAATAAAGAAAATGGAATATCAGATGGTCAAGATTAAGCAAAAATCGAAAACAACATAGGGTAGACATAAAAGTTATGCAGATCAAAATAGGATTGACAAAGAGTTTCAAGTTGGGCATCATGTGTTTTTTAAAGTGAAACAAAAAAAGAGTACTTTGCACATGGGGAATTGTTCTAAACATGTAGCTAGATATTACCACCCCTTTGAGATTTTGGAAAATATAGGACCAGTTTCTTATGAACTAGATTTGCCTCCTAACTTTAAAGTGCATAATGTGTTTCATGTCTCTTTGTTGAAAAATTATGTGCATGATCCTTGATATATAATTGACTAGAATATGATACAGGTAAATTGTATAGTAGATGCTTTTGTTTTTACATTAGATGTTGATTCTTATGCCATGATATATTGTTTCTTAGATTATTTTGATACTAACATATGATCCTTGCTAGCATGTTGGTATATATATGATTTCATGTCGATAGGTATAGATGATGTTGATTATGTTTTGTATATATATTTTATATGACTAGGTGGATCCAAAAGGATACTTTCTGGTAGATCCTATTGCCATTGTAGGCAAGAAGACCAAGTTGATTAGGAACCAAGAAATTCGGTAGGTTAAGGTTAAGTGGATCTACTATACTCTTGAGGATTCGACTTGGGAATCGGAAGATGTGATGAGAGATGCATACCCTCATCTGTTTTGATATTTTTTGGCATGTATGTGTATGCATCGAGTATGATGCATGGTCTAAGGGGGGAGGGGTGAAATACCCTTGGTTTAGACCCTGGACATATTATTATTGTTATGTTGGAAATAGTGGCACAAGGTGCCTAGAATATGGTTTGCGCGTTATTATTATTTTTATTATGTTGAACTTATAATATAATTAAAAATAAATAAAAGCAACTCGACGACTGATGCCATGAAAGAGAGTATGAGGAACCATGATGCTATGAGCAAGGGGTTGTGGAAAAGTGTTTACCTATGTGTGTTAAGCTTATGTTGATGTTGTACACCCTTGTTATGTACTTTATGGACCCTATTGTTTATGTACCCTCATGTGTTATGTTACTCCTTGGTTTTGTTTACCTTGAGATTAATTTTTTATTTGAGGATTGGAGTCCCTCTCTCACATAATGCACCCTCATGAGTTGAATTAGTCTGCCTATTGGTGTATAGAATTGATGTGTAACTCCTATTTTTTATTTTTGGAATGTAAATCTCACGTGTGTCCCTCTCTCTCCCAATTCTAATTCCTCATAAAGGAATTCAATTTGCTTGTGTTGGAAATCACTCGTGTGGTGGGTTCATGCTTTTTCTCTTGTGCTTGTGTTTGATACTTGTGGTTTTGATTATTATGATATTGGTATGAGAGCCTTGTTGGTATTGTGCCTAATATGCATTACTTTGGAGCCACTATTATTTGTCCTGGAGCCACTATAATTTCACTAGATTGGAAGTGCTACTTGCCATTGGGTTATGGTTGGACTGTTGTCCTAGACCTAGTGGAATTTCCCTGGAATGAAAGTAGAACTTTCCATTGGGTTGTGGTTGGAATAATTTATTGAGAGAATTTGTGGTTTATTCCACCCTTTCTTTTGGAATCATGGTTGTGACTTGAGGGTAACCATTCCAGAGTCAATGTTGGCTTTCATTGTGTCTACGACTAGGTGGAACGTGGCACGATCGATTCTGGTTGTATATTTGGAAAAGATAAGTGCTTCATCTCATGTTTATTTAATTAATTTATCTCTTATATTATTTATTTATGGATTCACATGAAATGTATGAGATATTTGTGGAATAATTTCTCATGGAATTCAATCTATTTATGCAAGTAAATTTTGTGAAGGAATTGGAAACTAGTTTTTGGGATTTTGTGCACAAATTGTTTGAGGAAATGATTCCTCATAACATCTGCTACAAAATTGATATTTATTCCCCCGTTCTTTATATAATGTGTATTTTTATGGTAAAATATCCTCAAAATGGTTTAATACGCTTATCTTTGATGCTTCTACCTTTTCTTCGAAAACTAGTGCTTCGATTTGATTGTTTTGCAAAGTTTGGAGACTTGGCACATGAAGTGTTTGTAAAAATTACTGAGTGTTATTTTTATGATTATGTATGATAAATAAACTTTAAGTGTGTGTGGGAATTTTTTGGGAAATATTTTTTATATTTTTTAGGAAATGTCTTCCGAAATTCTAGATCAATTTCCAATTTCTAGCTCCTTCAATGGAATTGTTTTGAGTAGATTTCTGAGTTTTCACATGAAGCGCTTGAGGAAATTTTCGAATGATATATACCTCTATTATGACTAATATAACATTTTATTTAGATTTTTAATGGTATTTGAATGAATCTATGAGCTGTAGATTTAATTATTCTAGTGATTCCTAGAATTACTAGTCAAATCGGATGACTAGAATTAGCTAGTGTCGTGAGTTATTTAATGGAATGTATATGGGAATAAATATATCTCCATATGAATTTAGGTGAACCCTTATATTATTTCCATGAGTTACATCATTCATATATTCCTCTTTATCTAGAATTTGGAAAGTTAAATTGGAAACTAGGTACATTGCGGTGAAAATTGATAAGTAGTTGTGGACTCGAATATATGTTTTCATAAAATGGAATGCTATATCCATGTTCTATATTCTAACATGATAATGTGTTGTAGGTGGATACTTATCATGTTTTATCTTTTATTTATTGATTCATTTCATGTTGGTTCAGTTATTTAGACTCAATTCCTTGCGGTGAATGTTAACTAGTTTCATTGGAATTGATGGAAAAGATCACCTTATGTGCAATTGGAATGATATGAAAATAAACCTTTTATTGGATGTATGTGGAAACTTAAATATGTTGTTAATGGATTTAATATTTCTTTTTGGTTTAATGGAATGGTCACAAGTTTATTTTGTGCAATACTAGTTACTTATATTGGAAAACTAGTTAACTAGTCTTGTGGACTCTCTTTTGTAATTACCATGATTAATTATTGTAATTTTGGTAATTAGGATTTATTTACATGTAATTAGATATTATTAATCCATTTGGATTTATGATCAATGGTTATTCTTTAATTATTGTATTTGTGATAAGTGTCATCATTTGGTCACTAAGTGTCATTAATTGTCATAATTAACACATTAATTGCTAGTTAATCATGATTAAGAGTAAATAGCCTTTAAAGGTGGAATTTATGTTTGATTTGTCCTGGAATGGATATGTGATTTTATTAAAATGTGTTAGTAATATTTACTATCTCTTTGATCATTTGTTGGAATAATCATTGAATTCATTTTAATTTATTGGTAATTAAAGGGATTTTGTCGAAATTAAATCACGAAAAATGGAATTAAATATTTGTTTGACTAATCAGTTGTACTAAAATGATCTAATTAGCCTTAGAGGTCTAATGATATGTCCCTAATACCCTTTGATGTGCCTAGGGGAAATTACAATTTCTTATTCCATTACCACCATTGCCATCATTCTTCATCCAATGGTAATATGCTAAGTCAAAGTTTCATCAAGTCATCAATAATTCCATGTATGGAGAAGTAGTCATCTATGTAACCCAAATAACAAGGTTGGACCTATAAAAAAAATTCATATCTATTTTCAAAAAGCGGTGCCACGAACTGTGAATATGAAAGGGTGTCTAATGACTAGGTGATCGTAAAAGGGTTGTTTATTGTGATTCTATTCATTCACTAAATATTATATTCGAAATTATGTTTTAGAGAAATTAGGAATATTGTAGGTACCTTGTTGGAAGTGAATAATATATATTAAAGCTCCAACTAATGCATGATTGAATGTATCCTTGTTGAAATAGATCTAAAGGGTCGCTTATCAAATGATATTAATATTGAAGTTTAAATAAATAATCATACCAAGTGATTGATTATGTCAATGTACCTTTCTTATGCTCTCATTGTCACATTTATCGGCACTTGGGTAGTGATTGCACTTTAAAATTCAATAAGAATGTATAAAGGTGGAAATATTTCACATATCAAGGTTTTTTGAAGGGTCTAGGTGCGGCTTAGAAAAACTTAGGGGTATAAAGTTTGCCAAAAAATGGAGAAGTTCCTATAGAAGAGATTAATAGCAAGGTACCAATATATCTAAAGGTTTTTATGGACCTAGAAGAGAGACTAGTTTCTCCTCAAAACTAGACCTATCAAAAGAAATAGGTTTTAATGAGCATGGGGAAAGGTTGGAGACACCTTTAGAGAACTAGACTCTTTTGAATCAAGGGAAGTGCTTTAATTCATATTTAGACTCTATGTAATTTGCAATGGATATTTACACCCTAGATAATACTTTGTAGCATGACTTATACAATTTTTAATGGTATGTCTCATCCTTTAAACGAAATAGGGTATACAAGTAAGCACGGAGTTGTTTCGCCTATAATATGTTGGAAAATTTAGCGTGTTAGAAGAGGCTAGGGATGGCTTAGACAAACTTGAGTTTGATTTGGTAAAAAGGGGCAATGTGTTAACTATGGAACCATATTTGTTGAAAGAACATTCAAAGGATCCTAACCGACCTTGATATCTTCTTAGGCCCAAACATGATTCTTCAAAGGTGAAAGAAGTAGGAATTTTAGCAAGTTTAGATATGGATAGGCAATAGTAGAGTAAGGAAATATCACATCTGTTTAGCCCATGTTAAAGTTAGAAATAATTTTTTTTAGAGGAAACATACTAATTGGAATGGAACCTTAGAGAAAGACAGGCCCATGAGAAGGGTTTCTCATGATTATTAAGTCATTTAATGTTTGGTTTTGGGAAACCATTCCAAAAAAAATTCCCTAAATAGGTTGATTGATCTCAAAAAATCAAATACTTATCCTCTTACAAGAAACAATAAGGGAAGAGACTAAGGACTTATGGAAAATTTCCAAGTTTATGAAGTATTAGGATTTTTTAAGCCTGATTTCTATAGGTAGGTTAAGAGGGTTGGTATTTGGGTGGAGAAAAAATGCATTTCAACTAATAAATCATGTCATCTTTGGATCAAGTAGTGACATGGAATTCTACTCTTTGAAGTAAGGGGTATATTTCCATGTGGTCAACATTTATGGCCATATAACATCATAATGCAGTTTGGGAGGGTATGTTCATAGATGGTTCATTTAGAAGACAAAATGTTAAATTCTTGGAAGGGATTTAAAATTACTATAGATAAAGTTTAGATCTAGAGACATGCTACTAGAGTTGTTCCAATGGCATATTTTTTTCTAAATAATATGGAGCAGATAAGTCTTGTGGATGTGGAACCTCTTAAAGTTGCTCCTACTTAGACGAATATGAGATTGGGTGATGCTAGGGTGGAAAAGAGACATGACAAGTTATTGACCTCCCAATCCTTAATGAATAACCAAGCTAGAATCAAATCTCATGTTGAAGTAGGTGGAGACTTGGAACATTTTTCAATTTTCCTTTAGTTTGCATTGGAGGAGAGAAATCACCCAATCTCTTTCAATTTTAAACTTGGGTGGTTAGAAGAAGAATACTTTGTTCATTTGGTTCAATTTGAATGGAAACACTATGATGCTTCTTCAAGAGAGTTTACGAGTATTCAATTTGCTTCAAGCCTTAAGGCAGTGAAAAGACAGTCTCCTCTTGGGAACGTGATAAAAAGAAGAAAGTTGAGTAGAGTTTAATCTCTATTGAATATGATATCATATCTCTATAGAAATAAGATATAACGGTGTTTAAATGAGTTTTACAAAAAACAACTTAGTGTTTTGGAGGAAAGAAAAGGGGAAATTTTAATTGAGAAACAATCCCTTTAATGGATAAAGAACCTAACACTTTGGTTAGCAAAAGATGAGGAAAACAAAACAAAAAAATCCACAACTTTTCCAATCATAGGAAGATTACTATTGTCATCTAGAAAATGAGAAGATGATATGGCTTTATAGCAATATCTTACAAGGATCTAGTTGATTTAGGTGTGTCTCACTTTGATGGGATCTTTAAGGAGGATGGAAGAGACAATATTGCAAAAGTTGTCAAAATGACCTCTCTTTTCCCAAGATTCATTGATGAGGCACGATGTAAGGATGCTGGAAGAAATTTATAGTTGCAAAGGTTTCTCCTTATATTTCTAAATGAAAAAAAACTCCAAGATCTAATGGTTGAATAGTTTGGTTATTTGGGGGATTTTATGAGCTTATTAAGGAATTTTTGTTAAGAATGATCAAGGAATCAAGGAGAACATGGAGGGTGTTGGGTGTTTTCAATACCACCTTTTTATCCTCATTTAAAATAAAGACAATCCTAAATCCTTTGAGTATTTTTAATCTATCTCCTTGTGGAATTGTATTTACAAGATTATAGCCAAAATCATTACACTTAAAGTGAAGACTATTATTTTTTATCTCGTCTCTTATGAGAACTTTGGATTCCTCCATGGAAGATAGATCCATGATGAAATAACTATGGTGCCAATGGGAACAAATTGTATTAAGACAAGGAATGTGTTATCTATGGTTTTGAAGTTGGAACTTTCGAAGTCATATGATCAGGAAAATTGGCTATATTTGGGACTAATGTTGACCCATATTGGTTTTTGTGTTCCTAAGTGAACCTGATCATGGAATGTTTGACCTCATACTTCTTTGCACTTTTAATTAATGAGTTTCTATAAAAAAAATCAAACCCTCAAAAGTGCTTAGACAAGGATGTCCTTTGGCTCCATTACAAGTCTCAATTTTAGTTGAATGTATTATGGGTTCTTTACGAACAATAGAATATATGGATTTTTGAAAAATATATTGATAGACAACTCTCTTCAATTGTCTAATTTAATTTTCATAGATAATGTGTTATTATTGTGTGATGGTTCTTGCAGGGAAGATTCTAAATTAAAAGAAGTTATATAATTATATTTTATTGCTACTTGGATGAAAGTGAACATGAAAAAAGTATCTATCATTTCCCATGGATTGGAAGATGGTCATATTAGGTTACTTATACAATTGTTTCCATGTTAACATGTTGATTTTCAAAGTGGGTTCAAGAACTTAAGGTTTTTAATAAAACCTAATGATTATGGAATGCATGATTGGAAATGGCATCTAGCCAAGGTTGAAAAAATGAATAATTTATGGTGTAATATATGGTTATCTAGAGGTGGTAGAATAATTTTAGTTAAATAAATTCTAGAAGTTATTCTAGTGTACTAGAATTCCTTGGCCTATATTCCCAAAGGGGTTCTTGAAAAGACTAGGAAGGTAACTTTTATATTTTTATGGTCTAGGAGTAGAGATAATGAAGGTATTATTTTGGCCAAATGGAAAGCAAAAGAATACAAAATATTCAACATTTTGTATATTCAACATTCTTTTGGGCCCTTAATAATATTCAACATTTTGGGAAAGCATTAGCTTCTAAGAGATTATGAAGCCATATCTATAACGATGGGTTATGTAATCAAATCATTATTCAAAAAATACATTTCATTACTTTCTATTGAGAATTGGATATGAAAACCCATCTAAAAGGGAGTTGGCTAATCTCTAGACCATTTGCGCCTTTTTAGGCAAGTTTGATCGGAATCCGACGACACGATTTGTAATTGAAAATGAGTTTTCTAGTGATAAAATTGCAATTTTTATTGCATAAATGGATTCATCACCCTCGATTACCCTTTGGGCACCCATTTTATGCAATTCCAATCACCGAAAACTACCCTTTGAACAATTTCCGCTGAATTTTGGCCAGAAAACTCACCGGATTTTAGATGCAAATGGTCTAGAGTTCATCCTACTCCATCTAAAAGAATCCACCATGCTTATATAATTTGAAAAGGAATAGATTTTTCTTCTCCCCACATAGGGAATTGTCTAGTGTGGAAGGTTGGAAATGGTGGAAAGGTTACAGTTAGGACATATACATGTGTTGTGTATGGAGATTCTCGTAAGTTACATGAGAATTTGATCAACTCTCTTCTTAGAGAAGGGGTTTTACTTTGGCCTAGGTAGCCTCAATTGAGTGAACTACTATATGTCAATAAGAGTTGAAGGAGGCTAAGAAATTGGGACTAGAAGGTCTTGTAAAGGAGCAATGGGAGGCCTATATTAAAAACCTAAAGGTGAGTTATGTCATTATTAACTTGAGGCACAGGATGAGCAGGTGTGGTCCAATAATCCTTATTTGGTTCTTTACACTCCAGAGTTAGGATACAAGACTATGTTTGTCTTTGATAGATCGAATGATCCTCAATGGTGGTGGAATCCACTATGGAAAATAAAATCTCCTTTAAAACCCATGATATTTATGCGGTTGGGTATGGGGAAAAAACCCTCAATTGGGAATCCTTACAAAGAAAGAATAGGCATGGGCCCATAAGATACCCCCCATGTCAATTAGAATTAGAGACAATTATTCATATGCTCGTCTCTTTCCCTTATACTAGGTCTCTGTGGGCATAAATGGACCCCTTAATTGGTATAAACCAACCTAGATCCAAATCCTAGGCTCTATCAAGCGCCTAGAGGGATCAATCTCTCGAGGTGCACTGAAAAAAAAATTCAGAAAAGCTATCTGTAACACATGAATAACAACTATTGAGAAGTAAATAGTTGTATCTTTGTAAAGGAAATTAGAGTCACTATCAATATAAAATAATAATAGAGAAAAATATAACAAAGTTGAAAAAGTAGAAGAGATTAAGCTAGTGGAGAATAAACCAAGAGTGTTGAGAGCCTAAGCTATATAAAAATGAAAAAAATAACTAAAGGTTAAATAGTTGTTTTAACTGCCAATTTGTGGTCGTAATATAAATCTTTTGTGTTATTTTTAAGTTTAGTTTATACTACACTTCTTTTATATGTTAAGTGTGTAAGAATTATGGATAAGTTCCTTTATAAAGAAGTTAAAATAATTTTCCTTTGTTTTATGTGAATCCAATTTTACCTTGGGTAAAAAGTTTTTTATGTGAAATAGCAATTAAACTGACAGAGTCACGATGCATTCTTACTAAACTCTGAATAATTTGGTGATGTAACCTTTAGGTAAAGCACCGAACCGTCCTTGAGTTGAAGAAAAAATGTTTAGCATATCTTAATAGGCACAAATATCCCTTAAATTCTTGAAGCATGTGCCACCTCCAAATCACCATAATTATAATATGTGGTTTATGCATATGAAAGCATATATTTTTCTCAATCTCTACTATGATGTATGATGTTTATATATATGTTGGAGATAGTGTTCCTTCCCAATTGTAGATAGTTGTTATTTATGTGTTATAGATAGCGTTTCTCAACTTTAATTTTAATCTTATGAAGGCTGGCCGACATGTTGGATATAAATTTTATTATTTTATTAGAGCATCATGTACAAACGTTAAAACATCTCTCCCATACTGGGCTAGAGAGCGCCTCTTCGATGCAGTGAAAGTTTGTAGGGGATATTGTTTCTACTTGTTTCACAAAATGGAAATATAGATCACAATTGAAGGAATTAAAGGCCCGTTGTTGATTGTATCATAGGGATTGTGGTTTCCTAGGAATGTTGCCATATTTAAGGAAATATTTATGCCTATTTTTTAGTGTGCTTTGCAAGCCAAATCCATTTTCACAAGATATAAATATGTTCCCAAGATCACTCCTGAGAGGAATTAATCGATTAATCCATTAACAAGACAAGGGCTTGGGGGTACTTTTAGGGATTAGTAAATGCATCTTGTCATTATGGGGCAGGTGAAACTTTATTCTTAAATGACTCTCATTTTGTTAGCTATAAGGAAAGATATTCAAGGGGGTCAAATAATCGTGCAAAACTCTTGGCTATAAAGTTGCATTTAAAAAATCATGCAAACAGAGAAGCTTTTAATCTTTGGGGGGTTTAGGATTCACAATTGGTTAAAAGGAATTTTCAGATTGATAAATTTGGTGTTGATCCTTGTATATGAAGAGGTAAGAGTTACTTTTTTTGTCTTTAATTTGAATTTCCTTTGCTCATGTATATCATGACATTAACTTTGAAACCAACTCTCCTAAAAGGAAGGAATCCAACTTACAATTGGACCTTGTAATTTAGAGGACTCATCAAGGGAGGATTCTATTAGTTAGGAATCATTCCTTTATGTATTTGATTTAGTGACAATATTCTCTTTCAAGTCTCTACATTGATATAATATCAGTGTATGTTTTTGTTGTTGTCGTTGAGAATATCCATGCTTCCACATGCTTTGTTTTTTGCTATGTGGGAACTCTTGTATGCATGTCTGATTCTGGTAATTTTCTAAATATATTCTTAGATGTATTTTGTACAAACCATCAATTTTGTTTACGTGGCAATATCTAATAATGACTTCTTTTTGTTTTTGTTCTAATATAATTGAGGAGGTGAATCCTCAATTTGAGACATGTTTAGTGAAGTCTATAGGAATAGCTTTTGGAATGCCCATACAATAATTATTCATTGATCTCTCATGCAATGCTAAACACATGTACAACATGTATGCCTTTTCATATAAAATAGATTATACAAATTTTTAGGGAAAGAATATTTGGGAGATTGTTCATACATTATATGCTTCAACATTTTCTAGTAAAAAAAAACACAAATATTGTCATCAAGTTCATATTAGCATCACAAAGAAGGGAAATAATCAAATAGCATTGGTTTAATCTCTCAAGGTTCTTATGGTTTTCTAGATTTTGTCTTTCTCAAGTTTAATGCTTCATGACTTAGCTTAATTTTATAGTGTTTTGCTTTACAATAAGTGTTAGGATATTTAGACACTTAGGAGTTAGTTAAGATCAACTTGTGTAATATATCCATTAGGTAAAGTGTGTTTCTTTAGTATGCATTAGTATGCATTTGTAAATATTCTAATTCGACGGTCACGATATGCTCTAGACATAAAGTGATCCGACGGTTCAACTTCTCTTAGATCATACCTACCATTGATCCGTGGCTTAACACCTATTTGGTCTATGATCTCTATTTAAAGAGCATAGATGGTCCTTGGCTAGTTGATCAATTATGAGAAGCTCATGTAAATTTATTTCTCTTGCATAATAAATTGTTCCAAGTAGCTATTTGGCTAGGGTCGTGGACTGTTTCCCTCTCAAGGGTTTTAACCACGTGACAAACATCGATGTGTTGATCTATAATATATTTGTGTGAAGCGGTTTCTCAAGGTGTTCGATATTTTGGGAGTACCATGTGTACCCGAACATGGTATTAGAGCGTTTATCAAGAGCCGCTTTCGGTTTTGATCAAGATCTGGAACCGGTGTTGTCGAAAATTTGAAAGGTTTTCTGGTTCTGGATTTTCTGTGTATTTGTGACCTATGGGAGTTGTTCCATTGCATCCTGAGCGTCGTTTCCATTGGGAAATAGTTGTCATTTCACCGAAAACCATTTCCGTTTGTTCCAGAAACACCCATTTCGGCAAATCTGAAGGTATAATGTTACAGTGACGGATTTGTTTAATATTTTTTAAATCTCTCATATTTTATCAGTTTTATTACTAGATCTTTACTGTTCTAGTATCAGACTGTTTCCTTCCCTGGTGCTCTTTGCCATGCACATTGTGTGATCGCAGCGAATCAGAAACAAAAAGGGAAAGTTTTTTTTCTTGTCTTCTCGGCTACGTATGCTCTTTGACGTGCACCTTTTGCGATCACGGCAAATCAGAAACAGCGAGAAAACTTGAAAACGTAGACTTTTCCGGGTAAGATAACCAAGATATAAACCCTTTGTGTGGAAAAGGTTTTTTTGTTTTTGTTTTTTTTTTGTGATTTGCAGAAAAAAGGCAAGCACGGAGAACGAAAGAGAAGAGTAAAAAAAAACCCTTCCTCTTTCCATTCTTTTATGTACATTTTAAACTTAGCTCACTTGGTTCAAAGTTGCTTTATTCCTTAATAGGTCTTGAGTTCAAGTCTTATTAAGCTACTTTTTAGTGCATGCAATTTTTATTTTCAGATTATTTTATTGTAAAAGTGCATCTCACATAAATAAAATAAAATAAAAAGTGAGTCACCTAAGTCTTTTAATTTATTGCCGCACTATTTAAAAGTAACATTATTGTAAAAGTGAACCTCATTCATTCTACAAAAGTGATTCACTTCAAAGCAAATTTATTGTAAAGTGATTGTTAAAGGTTGATCTTGGGAAGAAGGGGGTTCTTTTTTTAGTTGGTTAAGTTAATATCTGCCACGTCACTATTGGGGACATCTTCAACATTTTCTTTGATCAAGCATAACTTCATCATCTAGAATCAGGTTTCAGTGTCATTTTTTTTTAACTGCATATTTTTTTGAGCTCTTTGCATCCAGACAGGTAGTTTATGTTCTTTCAGACATTAATTTACAGTATGGTCATCCCTTGTGATATTATTCTTACAAGTTCTAACTATTTCTCATGGAAATCTTGTATAGAGGATGTTATGCAAAGCAGGGGACTTTTCAAGATAACCTCAGGGAAAGAAACAGAACCCACTGATGATGATAAGAAAATTAAATGGGAAAATAGATGTGATGAAGCTTGTGGATTGATTGGGATGTCAATCTCTACATATTTGCGATTCCACATATCTGGAATTGATGAACCTGATCTCGCTTGGGAAAAGTCGGAATCTGTGTTTGGTAAACACAATGAAATTCGGAGTCATCAACTTGAGAATGAGTTGCTTTCCTTGAATCCAAATGATTTTTCATGCATTCAAGACTATTTATCTAAGTATAAAACTCTTAGACTCTTATGTGCAGAATGCAAGATTAAGAAAGAAGACAAACAATGTATTTATCATATTCTTTCCAAACTTGGACCTGCATTTTTTGTTTTTGTATCTACATTCTACTCCATGAAAGAATCCTTGACTGCATCTAGCTATCAAGAGCCTAGTCTTGAATCCTTTTGTGATTCCTTAATTAGAGAGCAAGATAAGCTCATTCATCTTGGAATAATTAACAATGCAGATACATCTGGGAAAGCCTTATTGTCCCAACAGAAAGAAAAGTCCAAGCCTCCCAAGAAACAAAATTTTCACAATAATAAGCCAAACAACAAGGGTCCCAAACCCTCTCAGTCAGCTCCTTCTTTAAAAAATGACAAAGGATCCAAGCAAAAAGGAAAGAAGACTGAGCGTCATTGCAATTTTTTTGGGAAAGATAATCATGATGAATCTAAGTGTTTTAAGAAGATGGCAGCCTTGGAAGCAGCAATGAAGAAGCACCACATCAGCCTAGATTCGTCTTCAGAATCTAACTCTCATGGACATGCACTTTGTGCTTCTGGTTACTCTTATACTGCATCTTCTTCTTCTACTTCAAATGAATGGCTCATTGATTCTGGAGCATCTTATCATATGGCTAAGGATCAAGCCATATTTTCTACTATGCATGAATGTAACACCAAACAAATATTTGTTGGTGATGATAGATCTCTAAGTGTTGTAGGATCTGGAACAGTTCCAGTAGAAAATGGTCGTTTCAGTGTTGTACTATGTGTTCCAAAAATTTCCTGCAATTTGTTATCACTCTATCAAATTACTCATTCGAGTGAAGGCAAAACTATGACGTTTACACCTCACCAAGTTAATCAAGGATTTCAAAAATCCTAAAAATGTCCTTGCTACTGGAACTATTGATGATATTACCAGGTTGTACAAATTTAACAACTTTGGGTCATCACATTTTCCTTCAGTTTTTGTTGTTCATAGTTATAACTTGAGCAAACTTTGGCATGAGCGATTTGGTCACTTAAATTATCGCTCATTGCAACAACTATGTAAAGACAATATGGTGACTGGTCTTCCAATAGTATCTTGCAAGGATGGTGTTTGTTCTAGTTGTGTACTCAAAAAACATCATCGGGACAGTTTTGACAAGCGTGCCTCTTGGCACGCCTCGGTTCCTTTGGAGCTTGTGCATAGTGACTTATGTGGTCCTCTTCCATCTGCATCATTTTTTGGTTTCAAATATTTCTTAACTTTCATTAATGACTACTCCAGACACACTTGGGTTTACTTCCTAAAACTTAAGAGCGAAGTATTTAACATGTTCTTGGCCTACAAGGCCCTTGTTGAAAAATAATTTGGTCATCAAATTATTAAGTTAAGATCTGACAATGGAGGAGAATATGTTAACAACAAGTTCACTACTTTCTGCATTGAACAAGGAATCCAACAACAGCACATTGTTCCATATACACCACAACAAAATGGTGTAGCTAAACGGAAGAACCGCACTTTAAAAGAAATGGCTAATTGTATGATCCAATCTAACGGACTAAGTCTTCAATATTGGGTTAAGGCCATAAATTGTGCAAATTACATAGTTAATCGCACACCCACTATAGTTTTACAAGGTATAACACCGGAAGAAGCAAGGAGTAAAATGAAACCAGATGTAAGTCACTTTCGTGTGTTTGGTTGTGAAGCATGGGCTTACATTCCGGATGAAAAACGGAAAGCATTGCAGCCTAAAAGTGAAAAGTGCATATTTGTTGGATATTTGTTGGATATTCTAAATCTTTAGCATGGGGTTACTTATATTTATCCAAATTAACTTAAGCACAAAATATATAATAAGATGAAGTATATGTAAAGGTTGTATTTATCGATCTACCATTAACCTATCGATCTACCATTAACTTATCGATCTATTGAGCTACAATTAAATATGCAAAGGTTGTATCTATTTAATATCTTGTTTTGAAACTGAAATTATTCCTCAAAAAATTGATGATCATATGAACCAAACTCACTAGGTCTTGAGCGTCAATTGGAACCCGAGATATTGTGGATATTTTGTGGGATCTTACACTTTTCCTTAGGGGTGATATGAGGGTTATAATAAGTTGCAAGAGGATAGATCGGGAGAAGGTTAGGGTTTGAGTTCAACCTATAGATGTACCAACATCATCTTCCTCAATAAGAATCTCAATAAAAATTAATTATCGGGTTTGAGCTTAACCTGCAGATGTACTAACAACATCTTCCTTGATAGGAATAACAATAGAAATTTAATTATCAAGGATGACTGTACCTCATGGTGAACATTCAAAACAAACTTTCGTGGAACTTTTAGAGGTACCATGGTTGACATTGCTCTGGCCTTATTTGATTCAATAATCATCTTTTTGAATTAATACATTACATGAGTCATATGGCTCATTGTTGTCTATCTCATGCGTATTTTCTCTGAATCATGTTGTACTTCATTCTCCTGCAATCTTTCTTTACAAAGGTTTATGTGAATATTTTCAAGTGCCATATATGAGACAAGTATAACTCTAACAACCCTCACCAAGCCAACACAAATAATGCATTGACCTATTAATAAAATACCTCGAGTTCCTTAAGTGTGTTTGCATTTTATAATAATGCTATAGCAATTGTTCTTATGATATATTTCAGATGAATGAAAATGGGTCTCAGATGAGAAATGCCAATATGACAAACAAAAGGAAATCAAAGGCATGGCTAGGATTCTTTGGTTATATACTTAAGAAGTTGAATTGCAACCTCAATGAACAAAACCACTATCATATAGTGACTATGAAGACAATTATATATTTTGATAATTACAAGTGAAATAAAATATGGATTGGCTTTCTACAGGTCATGAAATGAAAGAATTCAAACATTTTTTTAAGAACAGAAGCAACAAACCCAAATTCATTCACTACCTTACATAATCTCCTCCCCTTTACCAACAGGGTTTTGGTTCACTGATGAGGTGGACGGATTGTTAATCCATCCACCAAGGTTCCATTTTGGTTGTGGTATGCTCTGCCTACATGGCATGTGGAAAAAGAGATGAAGTGGGGTGCAAGACTTGGGTAACTAATGCAGAACATATATCCATCAAACCTAGCACCAACCTATTTGATTCCCCATTTGAAAGATGAGGAAAAATTATAATAAGTAGTCTATTTGACTATAAGTCTAACACCCAAACACCTATTTCAGAATGATTATTTCCTTTCTTAAGAGATGATCTAGGGTGCAGGACTTGGGTAGCTATGGAAGAACAGATATCCATCAAACCTAGCACCAACATAAATTGTTCTCCATTTGATAGATAAGTAGAAACTTATCATAAGTATTCTATTTGACTATAGGGTGAAAAACCAAAAACTTATTTCAGAATTCTTATTTTCTTGCGTAAGAGATGAGGCAAGGTGCAGGACTTGGGTAAATATGGCAGAACGTATATCCATCAAACCTAGTACCAACCTAGTTGATTTTCCATCTAAAAGATAAGTAAAACCTTATCATAAGTAGTTTATTTAACAATAGGATGAAAGCTAAACACCTATTTCAGAATGATTATTTTTTTTATTAAAGCGTTGTACGCTTACTTTATGAATGAAGTAGATGTGAAAATTAAACTAATGACTTTCCTATAATGGTCCATTTACGAGGGTTACCTTCAAGCTATTTTCTCATGACAAGCATTAAACATAATACTAGTTTCCATGAAGTCAGAAAGTATGCATCATTTGTTAGTAACTACACTCGATCATGTGAAAAGATGAAAATAAAGGATCCATCCTCAATTGTCTGAACAAGTTAAGCAATACAATCCCGTCGAAAGAAAAATTGGTTACAACTGCAGGTATGTTTTCACCAGGAGCATAAATTGAAACATCTTGATCTCAAGAGACCAAAATTTATATGATATATCAAACCTACTATTGTCTTGGGAGTAGAATTAAGGACCATATTGTTATCACATACTAGTCAATTCTCGCTATGAACAATAAGAGACTGGTATCATTGTCTGCTATGTTGATAACTATCTTCATATATTGTTTTAAAGAAGTACATGGACATGTAGATATGCAAGAGAAAGGAAAAAAATAAATGGTATGATTTCCTAGGAGGAAAGATAGACACCAATTCCATATATAGCTTTCCTGGAAGAACAACAATTTAAGTTTTTATGAAACTGATTTCTATGGGAAGAGAGGATTGTACGACAAGATTTATTTTAGTGGCAAGAAAAAAAAATGAAAAGGACAACAAAGCAATGTGCCTAGTGTGGGGAAGAAGCATTTTGAAAGTACAGATAACTTATTCTTAGAACTATGGCTCATATAGATCGAATTCTTGTCCCAAGCATTGTTATGTATTTCCTCCATCATTTGAAATTGAATGCCAACAAAATTAAAGAATAAATGGACCCTTATCCCACTAACATATAAACAACGGAAGATGGATAAGACTTTGCAACGAGTATCAAATAAAACATATATGGACAAAGCCCACTTTGAGAGCTCTTTTCTAGATACCTCTCAATTTTGACAAAATCAATGTTTCTTACTATCCTTGTGAATGTTTTTTCCAAGCTTGAACCAAGGTATCAACACAGAGTTCATTTTTTGATATTCTTCATATTCTTTTGCTATGTATTTAAAGATAAATTAGGAAATAGGGTGGGTGGGCAAGCTAAGGCTTGTTGACTAGAGTAGGCATTAAATGTAGTTAGATATATCAATAGTAGAGACAACATTACCATTTATTGCAGTCAAAACTTTCAATCCTACAAAATTCTTAATCACCCAATCAATTAAGGCATCGGTCAACCTTGGGAAGCATTTAGTGTTGTCCCAAACCCTTAAATTTAGAGTTTTTAAGTTTTTTCGAGTTCATATTTGCAACTGATATTCACATATTTAAACTATTTTGTAATGAATTAAAAAATTCCTTTCTTTACTTGATTCATATAAGTTTTTAACTTCTCTCTAGAAATCATTGCAAGTCACAACTCGAGGCACATTGTTTCTGAATTCTTCCTTGTTGAACAACCCGAGTCTTGATCCCAAGTAAATCAACAAAATTTCCATTGAATTAAGGCCCAAAGGCATACATCATATTCACCAATGCAGCAGCATCGAAAACTACCCATAGTAGTGAAATACCTACTATGTAGTGCCTTTTCATTGGGATTGTTCCTGGAAAAGAGGGAGGCTAGATACGTTGCTTGCTTGGGGACTTATACTCCATCCAAAAACGTGACATTGTTGAATAACATGTGGGGCACACCCCCACATTACTTTATAACCCAACCATTGGAATTATAGTAAACTACTATTACTGTCAGTGGGATTCCATCCATCTTAACGAGTTTGGGGGTAAAGGGACAAGTGATGCATTTACCCGACGAGCCGAGGCACGCAGATTTATGATCGAATGGATCCCTTAAATGCATGCTATCACATACCCCAATTTTGTAAAATTATGTAAATTGTTTTATTTTATTTTCTGAGACATTATGTTAAACTTAATCCTAAGTAGGGATTGATGACTGCCGCTGTTTGAGCACTCTCCAGGAGTTTGGTAGGGAGGAACGGCCTCCCATTGTTGTTGTTGTCCACAGCATTTAACAGGTTTTTCATTCATATCTTTATGTCTTTCTGTGTATAAATAGATAAATGTTATAATTATTTATATGTCTGAAAAATTGTTTAGTACTTTGGAAAGTTAGTAGAAAAACTTGTTAGTAATACTGTGTTTTTCCACATCTGATATCATCAGATAGTACTCTAGCACAGTATCTCAAATTTTAGAAGAAGTATTCTTCTAAACTGAGTTCCCTAATTTACTTACAGCTATTACAATTGCCTTTCTGTTTATTTTCTTTTAATTAGCTATCCTTCTACAGCTTTTAATTAATCTAAACTGTAACTCTGTTTCTTTGGAAATTTCTAACTGTACATGGAAAAGATAGATTAAGTATGCTTGCAGTATAAGTTATAATTGTTTTCTTCTGTTTAAAACAAATACATTACGGGTAGAAGATTTAGGTATTTATCAGTTAAACTAATATAATTACAGTATTGTGTAGTAATCTGTATTATAGTAGAAAGTGCATTTACCAGAATTTCTGTACACCAATACTGTTATCAGCTCGGTCAAAAACATATTTCACAAACTGTTACCTTTTAAATAAGATGCTATTTTATGTTTAAGTGTTTAGATTGATATTAGATAAAGTTTACTTTAATATTATATAAGTACTACAAGAAATATTAAATTTCAAAACCAAATAATAATATATAACATTAAACAATACTCTTATTTACATCAAGAAATAGTATTGTTTTTTAGTAATTACAATATAATATGATGGTATATAAGTAATAAGTATATAAATAATTGCATACAAATAAAAATCTAGTATATTAATATACAGAATGGAAATAATATAATATTCATGTTCTAGTTTTTAATTTTTTCATAAATAAATAAATGTTATTATAGGACCTAGTATTGATAAAGAAATCACAATAGAATTGTATTATAATAATAATTATTATAATATAAAACAATACTTTCACAACTGTAAATTAGGTTTTAAAACCCTAAGCATATAAACCTTGCGACTAAGGAGTAAGAAAATCATAAATTTAGACAATAAATCTCTACAGCTGCTTTATTCTTTTTAAAACAATATTAAAAGCCTGCAAGTTACTTAGACATTGTAGGTTCTAAATCAACAATCATATTTAAACTAAAATCAAAAAAATATATATATTTATGAATCAGAAGTAAAGATACAAGCACAGAGTGCTCCATCATGGAGCTTAAGCCTTCAAAAATTAAGCAATAGTATAATGAAATAAATATAATTAAAAACATTTACAGCTGGGCTATTAAAACGAAACACAGTAAGTTTTCCTTTGCTTTTATCTATTCGTTACAGCAGAAAGTAATTGCGAGGAATGAAAACCAGTTTCTCACAATATAAGTAAAACTGAGAGTAAAACATTACTCAGAACAAAGTAATCACATAAGAAATTATTACTTGTACATTTTAATAACCCATAACTGTAAATGCAAGGCCGATGGCCTGTAAAGACAAAAAGAAACAAAATATTGTAAAAGCAAGGCTCGCGGCCTGTGAAAACTTTTTCACATAATAATAACGCAAAGGCTTAAAGCCTGTAAATATTGTTTACAAAACAAAAACCTGCAGTAATTAAAAACCAGTTTACATCCACGGCCGTAGCCGAAAAACTCTTTATAGAGTTAGGGTTTTACCCTCAACAATAACTTTAAAACTAACAGCCATCGCCAATCTTAAATAAAGGCAAGTATGTAAATACAGCCTCGGCCCAAAAGCTGTATATCTATTTTATCGCAGGGATATACCCTAGTAAAACGATTGGATAAGCTACAGCTAAGTGCGATAACAGAGAACCCAAGAAATCACGGAAGTGCACCCTGTCAACACAACCAGCAAGGAGATGTGCTTTNCTCAATTTTTATTCCAGAAAGAATTCATTCAGCTGAATGTTATTCAGGAATTTCATTTGAGGAAAAGGGGAAAGATAGTAAGGAAGTGATTTTGAGTGAATGTTTGCA
>LPNX010277055.1:249658-317049 GCA_001517045.1 Pseudotsuga menziesii
ACTCTTTTAATGATTTTTTTCTGCGTCGAGAAGGGGAAACCTGCCATTGAAAGGCAGTCGATTGTTATAAAACCCTAAACAAATCACAACTAATCTATTCTTTGCTCTAAGAAAATTTGTGTTTACGAACTTTTACCTGCGGTGTTGAGCAAACGAACGACCAGGAACCAGGGTAAACAAAGCCTTTCTTCACCTGTAAGAATGGGCTGACAGGAAACTGATTTTCTTTTCCCAAAGGAGATACGACTGATAAAACCACCAGCGACTATAATGCTGATAACATTCGAGCCATTAACTTCTGTACAGAGCCGCAAGGAGCACCACGAAGGAGAGTTGAAATCGGACAGTCTCAAGACAAGAGCTCAAGCCTTCGAACCACCAGGGTTTGGCCGAGCTCAAGCCTTCGAACCACTAGGGTTTGGCAGAGCTCAAGCCCGAAGGCGAGGGAAAGACTGAAATGAGAAAAGGGGGCAAGTCAACTTATAAACACCCAATGCATGGCGAGGAGACAGCCACGACAGCGTATAAATTATTGCCAATGAGTGGGTCAGTTTAATAATGTTTCTTATCATTTGGATGGCCAACAAAATTATGTTGTGGAGATCCCATTATGGTCACAACCTCGACCATTACCTACATGATAATAAACAAGGTAATGTTAGCTTTCAAATATAAAAATGATGCAACTCAAAACAATAAACTATATTGTGCCTATGTTAAACCCTAGTTCAATGTATTAATAACTCTACAATATTATAATAAACATTGAAATGTTATAATGTAATGTTAAGCCTTTAACATATGAATCTTGCTTTGAAACAAATGAACCATAATATGACTAGGTAATGTTAAACCTAGTTTGATAATTATAATGTAAAATCATACTTTGAGACCTCGCTTGAACTTAGACCATTTGACTTATAGCATAAACCAATGAACTTGTGTTATAAGACTTATAAAAATTTGAGTGTAGAGTTATTGTAACATGATTCATAAAATATATGCCTTTTGACCAAATACCTTAGTATAATATTGATAACAAAAGGTCTAACATTTACTTTTACATGTTAAGTATTGTTATTATGAGTTAATCTCTAAAAGAGTGACCATGAACAACATGTGAATTGTTCTAGTTTTGTGATCTATGTTCATATAAATGATTAGGTCCTTAAATAATTCAAGGGACTCTGATCACTTTTTGTGCTTTAGGCTGGTATCAAAGTCCATTTTAAAGTCAACATTAAAAATTTATAAGAACTTCTTATTAGCCATTAAATTCTCTAATAGACAACACATTTGTAGCTTTTACCCAATGTTAGTATTACAAGAATTTATAGGTAATAGTTGGGCAAGAAATTCATGCAACTGCCTTCTTTATTTCTGGATGTTTGTTCAACTGGAAAGTTCATAGAGGTAAATGGAATTGGCGATCTATTTTTTCTCTAGTGTCTCTAAACTTTTTCTCTTCGAATTTTCTTCTTATCGAAAGTAAAATAAGGAAAGATTTACCTGTAGGAAGCTGAATAGTCTGGCTAACATGCGATATATATATATATATATAGTTCTTTACTGAATGAACTTGGTAACAACATATGATTCTATTACTTTAAAAGGATCTGTTAAGCAGCAATTCCCAAAACTTTACCTGATTATCTGTAAGAGAAAGGAAAACTGTGTGCGTTAGCTTAGCAGCTAAGTAAGCCCAGTTTAACGAAGCATATCCCCTTGCTATTGTAAATAGAAACCATTCAGAAAACTGACGAGAAACTCAGCTAGTATTCAAAACAAAGTAAATATCATACAGTACAAAATTAATAACATTAACTAATCAGTATTTAACGATGGTATTAACATAAATTTATGCTATTTATAAAAGTTTAATTTTTTTTGAAATTTTGGGGTTTTGACACATGCATAGGAGAAATTCTGACTCAAACACAGCCGATACATGTATCATACATCCCAGGGATTTCTTCCTACCATTGATCGGAGACTATCCTTCCTACCTTCCGAGGATAGACTCATGCCTAGCCACTCATATATTCCATCACAGCTGCAGGAAACAATGCTTACAATAGATCCAAGACAATGCAGACACAGAAAAAACACCTAGCACAAGCCATGGACTATTAATAAAGATACACATCCATTGCACTAAGAGATTTCCCACCAATTCATAGAGACAGAGACATGAACTCTTGAGGGACATAGATTTAAATAAATACACTAAAAAAATAGGGGCTTTAAAACCTGCATACCTGCAACATGCAACCAAGTATTGATATATTAAACTACACTGAACATCTACTTTATGCCATGATTCCATTCACTAGGAATAATTATTTCAGTGGACAAAGGCCATCAATAAAGAAATTCACTTGAGAAAAAAACATTCCTATACTAAATTACAAGACAACTGCCATCAACAATAGAGCAATTCACTTGAGAGAAAATCAATTCTATACTGAATTACAAGACAATTTCCATCAAGAGATCTGTAAAGAATTTCACTTGAAAAAAAACATTTATGTACTGAATTACAATTATAGAGAGTCACGCCCGACGACCATTCAAAATCAACAAACACGAAACAACATTAATACTACTGCATACGACCGCACTACTCCTTAGAAAATCACTTCTGATATCTTGTATGAAATTATTAGATTATGCACTATATTCATTATAGTGTATCCCTATTATGGCTACAAAATCGACAATATCCTTCACAACTAATTGAGCTATAAGAAAGAGATGGGGGTCATGAAAACATAACTGATTGATATTGTTCTACAGGTAACCCTACATTTGCAGCTTCCATGTTCATGTTCCTTAGTCGCTTTTGATAGCATGAGGGACTAAAATTATGTCTTATAAGTATCTTGTATATAGTCCATAGGAACACAATGGACCACATTGTTATCCACCATTAACATATCTTCACATGATTTCCAATGAGCGTGAGCAACCTAAATAATCTTAGGCATCTTCATCTCTAAGGGAACTACTTCTCTGATGTCATTCCTGTTGCGTATGGTGGATGGAGTAAGCTAGAGTATCTTGCAATCTCAGGAAATGAACTGAGTGGAAAGATTCTAGGAGAACTAGGAAACCTAAGTCAACTTAAAGAGCTTTATGTGGGATATTTTAATTCATATGAAGGTGGAATACCACCTGAAATTGGGAAGTTAATGAATCTTGTTCATATGGATATGTCGGCTTGTAATTTTTCTGGTCCTCTTCCTCTCGAGCTCGGTAATATGGTGAATCTAGATACAATGTTTCTACAAGTAAATCTTCTCTCCAACCCAAGTCCTCCAGATATGGGAAACCTTAAGAGCTTGAAATCTATGGACCTTTCAAACAAGCAACTAGCAGGAGAAATCCCAGAAGAGTTCTCCCAGCTGAAGGAGATAAACCTTCTGAATCTCTTCAGAAACATGCTTCATGGAAGCATTCCTTCCTTCATCGGTGACCTACCCAACCTCGAAGTTTTGCAACTATGGGGAAATAACTTCACTGGCGAGATTCTTGAGCAGCTAGGAAGAAACTCATATATTTTGGTGATGGATCTGTCTACCAACATTCTTACTAGATTCATTCCTCTGGATCTATGAGTTGGTGGGAAGTTGTAAACATTGATTTTTCTCCAGAACTTATTCTTCAGCCCCTTTCCTAAATCTCTAGGAAACTGTAAGTCACTTACCAGAGTACGAATGGGCCAAAATTACTTGAATGGATCCATCCCAAAATGGATGTTAAACCTTCCCAAGTTGGAGATGATTGAACTCCTTGACAACTATCTAAGTGGTAGCTTGCCGACAGAAAATGCGGTGACCATTCAGTTGAACTTGGATAACAACAAGCTCTGTGGTCCTCTTCCGAAATCTATACCAAACATATGTATTATTTTCACATCAAGTCTTGTGCATAAGATCTTTTGGTTTTCTTTTATGTTCTCCTTAGGTGGTAGCTAACATGCATGGTAGCATGCATGCAAGTGTCCTGGAAGGTGCACTCGATGTCTGCTAATTCTGAGCAGATGTAGTTGTCATGATCAGTACATCAAGAAGGTGTAGGTGTCATATAAGAAAGTTGGGTGTAAAAGCATTATAAAAATTGGTAAAGACCATATCATCGAAATGTGCAATTAACTATGCAAGAATCTCAAAACCTAAACGAATACATAATTGCCCACACCAAATGTTGAGATCACCTCGTCATCAGGTCCTGGGAAGCGAAAACTAAGGACTACGTAAACTACTTTTGTCCAATCATAAAATCAAAAATTTAAATTTTAAAAATATAGATATTAGCAATTATTAGCAACTACAGAAACAATTTCAAATATTGCAGTGTACGAACATGATTAATACACCTTCGCGATTTATATATATCCCCTTGTGAAAGACATAATAATATAACTAACTTTTTATTATTATAATAATATATTAGTATTAATATAATAAAGTTATAACTACTATTGATATAATATAGCTTACTTTTATTAATATAATAATATATTATTACTAATATAATCTAGTGTTATAAAGTGGACTCTAACTTTCATGATGTATTAATATATATATGAATTTTATATATTTATAGTAGTGCATGATCATTTGAATGATATATATTATAATTTAACGTGTGTATACCAATATAAGCTTCTCATTGTCAATTTTAAATATAATCTTATAATTATAGATTAATATAGCTTATATGCTAGTGTGATATGACATACATTGTTGTATTGATGTGGAGATTTCTTTATGACGCCACTTTTTCAACCAAATTTTCTCAATTGTTTAACATATGCTCCTTTGGTCATATCATAATACCCTCATTTGAAAAGCTTAATCTTAAAAGTTTTGTAGTTAATGGTTTTACATATAATGAAACCAAGTAGCTTGCTCTTTTGTTGCTATAATTTGATGCTGATCTTTCCATTTGAATTTAATTCCTTTTGGTCTAAAGCAATTAATTCCTTTTGGTCTAAAGCAATTATACCTTCTTGTTGCATAATTTTATTTCCTTTGATTCTATATGTTGTTGTTGTGATTTCTTCAATATATTGTTTCTAGGATTTGATAATGGTTTTATGATGCCTCGTTCATGTTGACTATTCCATTTTATTCTTTGCTAATATCAAAGTTGATCATCCCGTCTTTTAAGATAACTTTCTTGGTAGTAAAGGTATTGATATGGTTTCACATTTGATGGTTTTCCTTCATTTTGTACAACCCTATAAACATCTCTTCTTTGAAAATGGTATCATGTATCCTTTATGCTTGGTGTTTGATTACTTTAACCTTTGAGATAATACCATCATACTTGACATGTACATCTTCAAAAACAAATCGGTGACTTTATTGAATCTTGTCATTTTTCTCCTTTTTAAGTTACAATGTTATGCCATCCATTAAATTCCTACATCCTTCTTCAATCCCAGATTGCATTTCTTATTTTAATTCATCCATATTTAGGGCTTCTTCAACATTCTTGCAAATTTCCTCTTCAAGTCATTTGTAATATTTTCATCAAAGATATGTGATGAAGGATCGCTCTGCTAAAAACTTTCTTGGAGCAGGAAGATAGGATATTACCTTCTCCCTCCCAAGGCACCCCCATGTAGTAAACACTGAGTAAAGTAATGGTGTCAGACAGGGAGGGGAAACAAGCCCCCCCTAATCACCCTTCAACAAACCAAGCAACGACCCAGTCGACAAATACAGCTTTGCAGAACCAATCTCCATCCAAATCGGGACTAGAGAGGTTATCATTTGATCCGGTGGATTATTCCTCCTTAACGATCCAATATGGTACATGGTTCATAGAAGCTGTGCAGATCGGAGGACAGAAGAGCATCTTCTTCCGCAACGGCGAGGATCGCAAGCCTTTCTCCGTCCACAACATCGAAAGTCGCAAGTCTTTCTCCCTTCCGCAATGGCGGGGCTCGCAAGCCTTTCTTCGTCCGCAACATCGGAAGTCGGAAGTCTTTCTCCCTTCCACAACGGCGGGGCTTGCAAGCCTTTCTCCATCCGCAACATCGGAAGTCGGAAGTCTTTCTCCCTTCCGCAACGGTGGGGCTCACAAGCCTTTCTCCGTCCACAACATCGGAAGTCAGAAGTCTTTCTCCCTTTTGCAACAGGGGAAGCTTAAAGACGTTCGAAACAGATCGAAAGTCAGCGCGATAAGCAGTCCACAACGACGGCCACAAGCTTGATTGGAAGAACAATGCTTCCGGTAGCCGCAACAGCGGAAGCCCAAAACTTAAAAGATCGGCGAAATAACTCGACAGAATCGGAAAAATAAGTGGTGCGCCATCCGCAACTGCGGAGACCAAAATACCTAAAGCCTCTGACTCGAAAACCAGTTGACAGCCGATTAAGACCGTCGAAGCCCGTTGCTTATCTTCTTCCACAACGGCGAAGCCCGGACAACAAAAACTTCCGACTCAAACACTGCATTACGCATGGCGCAGTGACATTTCCAAAGGATTGGCAGTCTGTGCACAGTTTTGTTGCGGCAGGATTTCATCATGAACAACTTATTTGTAACAGTTGGCAAAGCTTTCTTGGCAGTTATGCCACAGTAGTGATAACGTGAAAGACATATGAACAGTCGCTATGATAACGAGTTGGCATTTGGCAGGGGATGTGAACAGTCGCATTCTCCTTGACGCTTCAGCTCATTTGTAACGGCAAGAATGAGGCTTAAATAGAGGAAGCTGGTGACCAGAAGGGGGACGGCAGTTCGTTGAGAGCGCAGAAGGTTTTCTCGGTTATGAGAAGCTTGAAAGAAAATTAGCTGTAAAATTATTGCAGATGTTGTTAGTCGACCATTCTCTGTTACATGTGGGCTTCTTTGCCTTTTTGAAGACCTGATTGTAATTTCCAGAGAGGAGTCTTGAAGACTTCCTGTCCAGAATTCTATTTCTGCAGTTGCTGAATTTGTTCCAGAACCATTTTGTACCATTTTTTTAAAGCCATTAATTGGATCGGTACCCATTGGAGAGGGACCCGGAGACGTAGCCCAGTGGAGGGGGTGAACTCCATTATCAACTTCTATTTGTGACTCTGTTTCTGTGTTTTCTTCCTTGTATCTGTCTATCAGTGTTGTGTTTTTTCGTTCCTGTTCTGAGCATTTAAATTCTGCTGCTACTGTCCTTTAATTAACCTGTTGCACGCATTCTTTTACAACAAACTTTTAATGCACTAAAGTTGAGGTCCTACGGATCATATTTGGTATCAGAGCTGGTTGACTGTTGTGCAAGTTTGTGAATGCTTACCAGGTCCAGGTTAAAGCTTGGTGAAGGAGAATTAGTTGAAGGAGATCCTAAGATTAGCTCCAGGAGAACATTCTCAAGAACCATGTCTTCTCCACGAAGGGAAGAAGAAGGACATAGCGAACAGGAAAAACCTGTTATGTCTGAAACTGAATTTCTAGAGGCTTTTATGAGCATGAAAGCCATGATGGAACTTCTACTCGAAGAGCGAGCAGAAAGGAAGAAGAAAGAAGAAGGATCTTCATCCAGAGATGCAGAAGTGAAGCCGGAAGAAAAGGGTAAAGGAGTAGGAGGTGAAGGTGATCCTCCTGATACTAAACAGACTTTTTCTTCTTCTCATACTTCTCATAATGCAAGTCCCAATGTGCCTTATTTCAAATTGGATGTAAATTTTGAATTACCTATTTATAATGGAGGTGTAGATGCTGAAAAATTAGACAATTGGATCAAGCAGCTTGAAGTATATTGCAGGGTGCAGGGCATTAATGATGACCCTTCTAGGATTCAACTGGCCACTTTGAGAATGAGTGGAATGGCTCTTACTTGGTGGGAGAGAAAGATTCAGCAAGATCTTCGAAAGAATGGTAAAATTATTTCAGTTTGGAACGAATTCATTGAAGTATTGAGGAAGCAATTTTATCCTTTAGGTCACATGCAGCAATTAACCATGAATTGGCAAATGTTTAGACAAGCTAAAGGACAAAGCATTCAAGATTATACTCATGAATTCAGAAAGAGGGCTATTTCATTGAATGTTTCATTAGATACACAGGAAACTCTTCTTAAGTACATTGGTGGCATGCATTCTTATTTGAAGCATACTTTGTTGATGTTTAATCCCAGTAATTTAGACGATGTATGTGTTCAAGCTAACCATTTAGAAGCTATGGGTAAGCATACTAATGATACTTTTGTGAAGAAGTCATTTAAATATGACATCAAATCGAAAGGGAAAGATAAGGGGAAAAAGAAGATGGCTACTGTTAAGAAAGAAGGTGAACAGCCTACATGTTCGCATTGTCAGAAGGGACATGATGTCTCTAAGTGTTGGAAACTTCATCCGAAATTAAGGCCAAAGAAGTACGGAGGAAACAAAGACAAAGGAAAAGCAAAAGCTACTGCATCCGTTATTCAAGACTTGGGATCCGACTCAGGCGATGAAACAAAGGTTACAGCTGTCAGAATCCAAGGTAAGGATAAAAGTATCTCACTTCCCATCGATACACAATCAAGTTCTAGTGCAAGTACAAGTCTGCCATCTACTTCTAAGCAAAATGATAAAGATAGAAGTGCATTGTTTCATGTTCGTGTCATTGCAAATCACACAAAGATTGATAAATTGTTTGATAGTGGTTCACAAGTAAATCTGATATCAAAAGAAGTGGTTAAGAAATTACATTTAGTTACTGTGCCTCATGAAAAGCCCTATCCTCTAGGTTGGGTTACTAATGATACACGATTGCAAGTTACAAGGAAATGTGTATTAAAATTTGCAATTACTGAAAAGTTTAGGGATGAGGTGGAACTAGATGTAGTGTCACTTGACATTTGTGGAATTGTACTTGGGAGTCCATATTTGTATGACCGAAAAGCAGTCTTTTATAGAGAGCAGAATAAGTATCATCTTTTTAAAGAAGGTATGGAATATATTGTACGAGCACATAAGATAAAAACCAATCTAGCAATAGTCTCTGCAGGACAAATGAAGAGGTTGGTAAATGCTAGTAAGAACTTTGTGTTAATGATGGTTAAGATGAAAAATGATGAAGTCTCTAAATCTTTTGAAGAATGTGACCCTAAGCATGAATCTGAACTGATTGAAATCATTTCTGAGTATGATGATTTGTTTCAATATCCGAAGGGGTTACCACCGAAGAGAGAGATTCAGCATGAGATACATTTGCAACAGGATGTGCCACTCCCGAACATAGCCATGTACCGGATTTCTGTAATGCAGAATGAGGAGATCAAGAAGCAGGTTCAGGGGCTGATTGAGAAGGGGGTCATCCGGCCCAGCACTTCTCCTTGTGGATCTCCCATAGTCTTGGTTCCAAAGAAGGATGGGTCGTGGAGGATGTGTATCGACTACAGGGCCCTTAACAAAATCACCATCAAAAACAGGTATCCTCTTCCCCGCATTGATGATTTTCTTGATCAGTTGAAACATGCAACTTATTTTACAAAATTGGATCTATCTAGTGGGTATCATCAAATCTGTGTTGCTGAGCATGATGCTTGGAAAACATCTTTTAAGACAAAACAGGGTTTGTATGAATGGCTTGTGATGCCTTTTGGGCTGTGTAACGCACCTGCTACTTTTATGCGGGTCATGAATGATGTCTTTCGTTCATTCATTGATGATTTTGTAATTGTGTATCTAGATGATATCCTTGTGTTTACCAACACCTGGGAAGAGCATGTTGTACATGTGAAAAAAAAATTAGATGTACTGAGAAAGGAAAAGCTTTATGTAAAAATGTCTAAATGTGAATTTGCTAAAAATTCTTTAGTATATCTAGGCCATATCATTGGTGGAGGCCACCTGTGAGTGGACCCAGCCAAGGTTGTTGTCATTGTAAACTGGCCACGGCCTAACACCGTTATTGAAATCAGAAGTTTTCTGGGTGCGGTTCAGTATTGGAGGAAATTTATTTCTGGGTTTTCTTCCATTGCTGCTCCATTACATGCGTTGACAAACATTAAAGAAATTTTCCAGTGGGGAGGCAAGCATCAGAGAGCCTTCGACACTTTGAAGGAAAATATTAGCACAGCACCAGTTCCAACATTGCCAGATTTGCAGCAGCCATTTGAGATCGAAACCGATGCCAGCGGGTTTGCCATGGGAGCAGTTTTGATGCAAGGAAGGAAGCCAGTCTGTTACCATTCAGAAACATTCTCTACTGCGGTAAGTAACTATCTAAGCTATGACAAAGAATTGTATGCTTTAGTACAGAGTGTGAAGAAGTGGAAACATTATATCATGGGAAAAGAGACAGTCATACATACTGATCATCAGCCACTTCAATATTTACAATCTCAAACTAAAATACAACAAAGTAGGCATTTAATATGGATGGGGTTCTTACAACAGTTTCATCTCGTCATTAAGTACAAAAAGGGCATTCATAATAAAGTAGCAGACATGCTATCAAGGCCACCTATGAATGCTTCAATCATTCTTCAGAACAGTTCATTAAGACATGAAAGTTATATTGAACAGTATGCAGAAGATAAAGATTTTAAGAAAGCATATGCATCACTAATACATGGTAAACAGGAAGAGAACTATTATGTGCATAATCAACTCTTGTATCATCTTGGTAAACTTTGTATTCTAGAAAAAGAGAGAGTGCATGTGATCCGAGAGGCACATAGTTCATTGATTGCAGGACATTTTGGTGTAAGTAAAACGTTGTCTGTATTGCAGAATCACTGTTATTGGCCTCAAATGTAAGAAACTGTAGCTAAATATATAAGAGGTTGTGTTATGTGTGCAACAAGTAAGCCTAGCAATAGGAAATTGGGTTTGTACACTCCTCTTCCAGTTTCTTCTCGTCCTTGGGAAAGCATTTATATGGACTTTGTAGGGGGACTACCTATGTCTAGAAAAGGGCATGATTACCTATATGTGGTTGTGGATAGGTTCAGCAAAATGTGTATCTTAATGCCATGTAACAAACAGATCACTGCTGAACAAACAACTCTTTTATTCTTTCAAAATGTTTCGGCACATTTTGGGCTGCCCATGTCTATTATATCTGATCGAGATTCCCAGTTCTTGGGAAAATTCTGGTCAACTTTATGGGAGCTTATGGACACTAAACTAAAGAAAAGTACAGCTTTTCATCCATAAACCGATGGGCAAACAGAGGTAGTGAATAGAAAAGTGGTTCAGCTGCTCAAAGGATATTGTAGTAAGCATCCTAAACTTTGGGATGAGCAGTTGCAGTATATACAGCATGCTTACAATCATGCAGTTCATTCTTCCACGAAAAGATCTCCTTTTGAAACTTGTTTTGGTTATCTTCCGAAAACACCGATGGACTTCTCTTTTGGAAAAGATGCAGTGGATGGACATCATGATACAGATAAAGCTTTGAAGTTCATTCAGAGAATCCAAGCAGTGCAGCAGGCAGTTCAAGAACAGTTGGAGAAGAGCCAGGAAAAGTACAAGGCCAGGCATGATAAGCATCGAATTGATCATAAATTTTAGGTTGGTGACCGAGTTTGGTTACACATCACCAAGCAAAGGATGAAAGGTGAAGGTAAAAAGATTAAGCCTATCCGGTATGGTCCTTTTGAGATCTTGGAAAAGATCGGTACTAATGCCTTTTGCGTGAATTTACCTCCATACATGCAAATTTATTCAGTTGTCAATGTTGAGAATATTAAACTGTATGAGCCTCCTATGATCATGGATGAATAAATTGACATACAAATTCCTTCAATAGATGATTTGGCACCTGAATATATGAGAGAGTTGCAGGATGATACTATTCTTGACAGAAATGTAAGGACTTCATGAAGGGGGAATGTTGAGTACCTTTGAGTGGGGCTGAAGGAGATGCATCCTAGCAAAGCAAGATGGATGGAGATTGGTAATGTGAGGGAACTTTACCCTCACTTACTTGCAGAATAATTCAGGCTTTGGGTGGTCCAAAATTTTTCCAATGGGGAGGATTGATCCGACGGATTATTCCTCCTTAATGATCCAATATGGTACATGGTTCATAGAAGCCGCGCAGATCGGAGGACAAAAGAGCATCTTCTTCCGCAACGGCGGGGCTTGCAAACCTTTCTCTGTCCGCAACATCAGAAGTCAGAAGTCTTTATCCCTTCCACAATGGCAGGGCTCACAAGCCTTTCTTCGTCCACAACATCGGAAGTCGGAAGTCTTTCTCCCTTCCACAACGGCGGGGCTCGCAAGCCTTTCTCCATCCGCAACATTGGAAGTCGGAAGTCTTTCTCCCTTCCGCAACGGCGGGGCTCGCAAGCCTTTCTCCGTCCAAAACATCGGAAGTCGGAAGTCTTTCTCCCTTCCGCAACAGGGGAAGCTTAAAGACGTTCGGAACAGATCGAAAGTCGGAGCGATAAGCAGTCCGCAATGACGGCCACAAGCTTGATCGAAAGAACAATGCTTCTGGCAGCTGCAACGGCAGAAGCCCAAAACTTAAAATATCGGCGAAATAACTCGACGGAATCGGAAAAAGAAGTGGTGCGCCATCCACAACTACGGAGACCAAAATACCTAAAGCCTCCGACTCGAAAACCAGCCGACAGTCGATTGAGACCGTCGGAGCCCGTTGCTTATCTTCTTCCGCAACGGCGAAGCCCGGATAACAAAAAATTCCGACTCAAACACTGCAATATGCATGGCGCAGTGACGTTTCCAAATGATTGGCATTCTGTGCATAGTTTTGTTGCGGCAGGATTTCATCATGAACAACTTATTTGTAACAGTTGGCGAAGCTTTCTTGGCAGTTATGCCACAATGGTGATAACGTGAAAGACATATGAACATCCTCTATGATAACGAGTTGGCATTTGGCAGGGGATGTGAATAGTCGCATTCTCCTTGACGCTTCAGCTCATTTGTAACGGCAAGAATGAGGCTTAAATAGAGGAAGCTGGCGACCAGAAGGGGGACGGCAGTTCGTTGAGAGCGCAGAAGGTTTTCTCGGTTATGAGAAGATTGAAAGAAAATTAGCTGTAAAATTATTGCAGATGTTGTTAGTCGACCATTCTCTGTTACATGTGGGCTTCTTTTCCTTTTTGAAGACCCGATTGTAATTTCCAGAGAGGAGTCTTGAAGACTTCCTGTCCAGCATTCTGTTTCTGCAGTTGTTGAAGTTGTTCCAGAACCATTTTGTACCATTTTTTTAAAGCCATTAATTGGATCGGTACCCATTGGAGAGGGACCCGGAGACGTAGCCCAGTGGAGGGGGTGAACTCCATTATCAACTTCTATTTGTGACTCTGTTTCTGTGTTTTCTTCCTTTTATCTGTCTATCAGTGTTGTGTTTTTTCATTCCTGTTCTGAGCATTTAAATTCTGCTGCTACTGTCCTTTAATTAACCTGTTGCACGCATTCTTTTACAACAAACTTTTAATGCACTAAATTTGAGGTCCTACGGATCATCATTCTTGCGGGAGAAAATGGATTTCCAGCACCGGTGGAAAATCAGTCAACAAAATGTGAAATAGGGAGGCATTGCACCCAAACATGCATCACCCGTACGGAAGATAGGCCTTTCCTTAATATCCAAGCTGAAATAATCAATGCTTGAGCCCAAAAAATGAAGGATCATGCTCTCATATGCAAATTCATAGGATTTTGGTCAACTGAACATGCCTTATGCGGATGGATAGCCGAAAAATGGAAGCCTAAAGCTCATTTTGATCTACAACTCGATTCAAAAGGGTTCTTTACCATAATATTTCACCACATGGATGATAAATCCAAGGTAGAAGAAGGTGGCCCCTACTTCTTCAATGTGGCATGTCTTTATCTCATAAACTAGATGGAATGATTCAGCCCAGAAAAGGGAGATTTCTCATGGGCTCCTGTTTGGATCCGGATGTATTCCCTACCACAAGAATATTGGGATGAGGAAACCCTTAAAGAAATTGGCAATACTCTGGGAACCTATGTCAGATCCGTTGACCAGACAAAAATGAATAAGTACACTTCCTAGGCCAGGATCTGTGTCTATATGCATATTTCCAAAGCCCTTCCATATGCAATTTTCTTAACTCATGAAAATTCAGACTCGATCCAACTTCTTCATCATGAACATGTTCCCTTTCACTACCGCAAATGACATGAGCATGGACAACTATTCAGATATTTCCTGCTCAACAAATCCAGTCTGAAAAATCCGAAGAATGAAGAACAAATGTTGAAGGGTTCAGGAAAAAAGGGAAAAAATGCGTAATAATCGCAAAGGTGTGATGGAAAACTTTCAAGAAAATATCCCTACTACCCGTAATAACTTTGCAATCTTGGATAATCAATTGGAAATTCTCACTAAGGATGTGCTCATGGAAAATATTGATCGAATGCCCTTGACTCAAGACCCCTCGCTCCAGCAGATACATGTGCAGATCAAGTCGGGACCAAGAAACCATCCTATCACATCTGATCCATTTGAAAACAGATTGGACCCTTTGAACAACCCTTTATCCGCTCCCTTGGAGTTTCCAGTAGAGGTTAGATTAAATGAATTCACTGATGAGGATATGAGAGAACCTAATCTAGGAGAGCTTGATCTATGAAGCATGGAGGATGCCTGCACTCAAAAATCCTTTGAATCCAGTCCTGGACAACAAATAAAACTTCTACAGGAAGCACTTCTCAAAGCTAAATCCCAGGAACAAACTTGGAGTTTATAACCCTTCACAAAAGGAAAAACAAAAAACTCAAAAGGACAATAGAAAGATAGGTCCTAAAATTGATCTACAGTAGTTAAGCAAGTTAGGCAATGTGCTGGTTGAATCAGGGCAGTATGCTTAGCTAACAGAATTCTTCTCTGCCTCTTCCCAAATTATCCCATGAAGATCATCTCATGGAATGTCATAGGCCTCAACGAATCCTCCAAGCATAGAATGCTAAAAAGGAAAATTATTCAGGACAAGCCCTCTGTCATTTTTCTTCAAGAAACTAAATTTTCTACGAAATCTCTTTCTACTCTTTTCACCAGAATCTAGAAAGGAAGTCAAAGTATTGCCATTTATGTCAAAGGAGCTTCGTGGGGTATTTCCATCACCTAGAATCCTCTACATGTCTCTCTCAATAACTTTTCCTCCACTGCCCATTCTATCTCTACCATATTTCATGTTGTTGGAACCAATACAAGAGGTCATCTCATCAATTTTTATGGGACTCAATCCCCCAGTCTCAAGATCCATATCCTTCATTATCTTCAGTGGTTTGTCCAACAGTCTCCTGACTCCCCCATTCTAATTGGAGACTTTAATATGATACTTAATCTGGAGGAAAAGAAAGGAGGTATGAGATCCCTCTCCATGGAAGATCAGTCCTTCAAAGATACATTGCCAACAAATCCCTTATTGACCTTCTCCTATCCTCTATTTTCTTCACCTGGAACAATAAAAGAGTGGGGGTTCATCATATCACCAAACAACTAGACTGCTTTCTTGTCACAAATAATATCCTTGCTTTTGGTGGGGTCCTGGAATATCTCATTCTTCCTACTACAGGCTATGAATGGTGGCCTATATCCCTCTCCTAGCATAGTCCAGGTACACCCATTTATCGACCTTTCCACTTTGAAAAGTTATGGCTAATAGCATGCTTCCTTCAATAATACTATGAGAGAGTGGTGGACCAATATGCATGTCATAGGCAGATCCAAAATGTCCATCATGCATCAAAGGCTTCAGATTCTTCGGACAAGCCTTCACAAGTGGAATCATAGTACTTTTGGAAACATCTTTAGGGACAAATATGTTATTCAAAATGAGTTGGAAACCATGCAGCAGACCATTATGAATACTGGGTATATTGATGAAACAAAAGTCAAGAAAAATCTATTTTAGATCGTCTTAACAAACGTTGTAAACAGGATGAAACTTTGTGGAAACGGAATTCAAGATTTGATTGGATTAAAGAGGGCTAAATAAGCACCACTTTCTTTCATAGATCCACAATCCAGCACAGGATGAACAACAAGATTGTCAAACTCAAAACCGAGAAAGGCGCCATTCTTGAGGAGCATGCAGATCTGGAAAAAGAGATTTCTTGGTTTTACAAAACAATGCTTACTGAACCTGTTGCATCAAGGGTTGCATCCATTAATCAGGTCATAAAGCATATCCATTCCTTAATTACCGAGGAGCACAATGCCTCTCTTACGAAACCGATCTCCATGCAGGAAGTGGAAATTGCGGTGAACCAGATGGCGGCAGGTGAAGCTCCGTTCCCTAATGGCTTTACCATCAATTTCTTTCATCATTGTTGGTATTTGATAAAAAATGCACTTCTAGATTCGATGTATGTCACGTCCCCTCCCGTCTGAGAGGACGCGACTGCGAGCTATTGCTGCTATCATTTAAGCGGGGATCTAAGTCCCATGAACATAAACAATAAAAATGCATTGAACTGACATACATATACAGATGCAATATATAGCATAATAAAAATACGTCCATTCAACACATTCAACATGTTCATCATAATTCATTAAAACAAATACAGTTGCAGAGGTGAATACACAACAAATACTTACCTTGAAAACGAGCTTCCCACAACCAGCTATGTCATTGCAATGTTCGACCCAATGATAGGCCAGTGTGGTCATTAATATATATCAGTAGAACTGTCACCCCCTGTGGAAATTGAACCCAAGTGATAGAACAATTACACTCACAAAATTTCTAATCAAACATGCAAAATTACCATCAAAGGAGACTGAAATTGGAGCATAACAATAATCTCTATTGAATAAGTGTACAATAGAAAACCTTGTGAAGTAATAGGCTGCTGCAATATATAATTACATGAGAGATTCGAATGCATAAGGATGCCATTCGAAATAGTCAAAAAGTAGGCTTACTAAATCTAGTCAAATCCCCCATAGGTGCATAAAGCAGTTTCCAAATCCACTTAGAGGCTCACAAATTAGCAAAGTCAAGTAGGAAAGCTAATAAGGGATGGAAAGACAACTCATACATGCTTTTATTAGGAGAAAAGGATGGAGGATGATGTGGGAAAAAAAAAAGTCAACTACACCTAGTGTTGCTTTCCCTTTTGTCTTATTTCTCAATAAAACAGGCAGCTTTGCAGAAAAAGTAGATATGCGCTTTGGAGGATCTGAAATAAATAAGACATGCTAAATATGGTTTCCAATAGGTTTCCCAAGCACTCCATGACTCAGTTTTAGTAAGTGTTGACTTCTATGACATGTAGAAGACAACTAGCATAGAGTGGAATATAGGAAACTAGGTAAATAAGACAAAATGAATTAATTAATGTCTAAGGTAGGTAACTATGGGTTGATTATTATAACACCCCCCCTTAAGCCTAACTTTATGAGTAAATATCAGAAAACTATATGGCCTAGCAACAAGGCTTAGTCACCCTTTACATACTGCATGTCCATTTAACCAAGGAAAGAGGCAAAAACCCAGTGGGAAAATCCTCCCTTAAACATGGATAGTAAAACAAAATTTGAAAATCTTATCATCAATCATGCTTCATAGCATGATCAACAATCCCCAGCAGTGATTTGAGATTGCCGAATGTCTTCTCACAAAAAACTTTGGTGAAGATGTCTGCTACTTGTTCTGAAGATGCAGAGAAGAGTAGGTGAATGGTGCCATCATGCACAAGCTGTCTGATGTAGTGCATATGGATCTCAATGTGTTTGGTTCTCTGTCTCTGAACTGGATCATTGTAGATTTGAATGGTGCTCTGATTATCACAATAGACAATGGTTGAAAACTTTGATTTGAAACCACACTCACCAAGTATTCCCTGCAACCATAAACATTGAGTTGCTACATTTACAACTCCTCTATACTCTGCTTCTGTAGATGAGAGTGCTATGGCACTCTGCTTCTTGCTTGACCAGCTGATTAGTCCTTTTGAAAGCATGAACACATATCCTGATTTTGACTTTCGATCTGTGTTGTCACCTGCCCAGTCACTGTCAGTAAACCCAATCAAATCAAGATCAGATTTAGCTTTGTAGAAGATCCCATGAGTTCTTGTTCCTTGAACAAAGTTAAGGATCCTTTTGGCTGCTCTCCAATGGATCTCATGAGGCTGATCCATGTATCTTGAAGCCACACTAAATGCATAAGAAATATCAGGTCGAGTGTGTGTAAGGTAAAGCAAACACCCAATCAACTGCCTATACAGTGTATTATTTACCATAGGAGAAGAACCTGCTTCTTCAAGCTTAACTCCTAAAAGGAAGGAAGTCTTGCTTGGCTTGCAATATTTCATGTTGAACTTGTTCACAAAATCAAAGGCATACTTGGACTGATGTACTTTGATTCCCTGTTGAGATTGAGCAATTTTGAGACCCAAGAATTGGCTCAACAACCCCAAATCAGTCATAGAAAATGCATGGTTCATTGCATCCTTTAAGGAGGCAATCTCTTTCTTTGAACTTCCTGTAATCAGAAGGTCATTCACATACAAGAAAATAATCATCAAAGAACCATGAATCAGCTTCAAATAAACATTAGGATCAAACTTGCATCGAACAAAACTCAATGATAGCAGAAAGCCATCAATCTTGGCATACCAAGCCCTGGGGGCTTGCTTGAGCCCATACAATGATTTCTTTAACCTGCACACAAAAGATGGATTGGAAACAAACCCTTGAGGTTTCTGCATGTAAATCTCTTTAGTGGGATCTCCACTTAGGAAAGCACACTTCACATCCATGTGATGTACCTCCCACTGCTTCGAAGCTGCAATAGCTAAAGCTAGCCTTATGGAGTCCATCTTTGCCACTGGTGCAAAGGTTTCATTGTAGTCAATACCATGTACCTATGAGTAGCCCTTGGATACCAATATTGCCTTATATTTCAAAGGTGAACCATCAGCAGCAAAATTAGTTTTGAAAACCCACTTACATTGAACTAGCTTCCTCCCTGGGGGAAGATCAACCAGTTCCCAAGTGTTGTTCTTCTGGAGCGAGCTGAATTCTTCTTTCATGGATTTTTTCCATCTTGGATCATGTGCTGCATCTTCATATGTCTGTGGGTCTGATTCAACCATCAAATAGCACTTCTCTGCAAACAAAGGGTCTTTTATACACAGGGCACTCTCAAACTGAGATCTAGTCCTCCTAGGGTCACTAGGATTTCCAGCTAGTTCCCCAGCTGCATGAATGGTCTTTGCTGCCCATTTTGGTCTTGTAGGACTGTCAGGATCTGCAATTAAATCATCATTATCAGACATATTAGAATCAGCAAACTCATTTGTCTCTCCACTTACATTCAATGGATCTGGTGGTGAAGAAGACTCTCCAACTTCAACTGCTACTAAAGGCTCTTCTTGGAACTGAACACTCCTTTCAATGAAGGCTTTGTTTGTGCTCAAGATGATCAGCTTGTACCCTTTTGAATCTTCATAATACCCAACAAATAGGAACTCTTGGCTTTGGGGCTGCAAAGCCTTTCTCTTTTCAGTTGGAATTCTATCCCAAGCCTTTGAGCCAAAAATCTTGAAATGGGTCACATCTGGCTTGTGCCCACTCCAAGCTTCGAAAGGAATCATACCATCAAGTTGTTTATGAGGCACCATATTCTGGATGTAGGATGCACAGTTTACAGCCTCGACCCAAAACTTTGGTGGCAAAGTCTTATCTTCCATCATACAGGTTGCCATCTCCTTCAATGACTTGTTCTTTCTCTCAGCAACACCATTTTGTTGTGGTGTGTAAGGGATCAAATGTTGCATCTGAATACCTGCATATTTACAATATTGAATGAACTCAAGCTTGACATACTCACCACCATTGTCATATTTGAGGATCTTGAGTATCCTCTGAGACTAGTTTTCAACCAAGGCCTTAAAGACTTTGAAGAGGTCAAAAACTTCAGACTTGTGCTTTAGGAAGTAAACCCAGCAATACCTGGAAAAGCCATCTATGAAGGTCAGTGCATATTTGGTTTGACTCATGGACATATGAGGAAATGGACCAGCAACATCACTGTGGATCAACTCAAGAGGTGCATAGGTTCTCTCATGACTAGCTCTCTCAAATTTGTGCTCTGGGTGTTTTCCTAGGATACAAACTTGACAGACTCCCTTGGAAAACTTAATATTTGGTAACCCTATGACCATATGTTTTTCACTCAAATCAGAAATATACTTATAGTTAATATGGCCAAATATTTCATGCCAAATCTTGCTTGCCTCATTAGCATGAATCAGAAGAGCAGAGGGGTTTGAGTAGGGTAGAAAATGGGAAAACATGTATACCTTCGAAGTGTGATCAACAACACCTTTTTCTGTGATCAACAACACCTCTGATACCATGTGTAAATTGAACCCAAGTGATAAAACAATTACACTCACAAAATTGCTAATCAAACATGCAAAATTACCATCAAAGGAGACTGAAATTGGAGCATAACACTAATCTATATTGAATAAGTGTACAATAGCCAACCTTGTGAAGTCATAGGTTGCTGCAATATATAATTACATGAGAGATTCAAATGCATAAGGATTCCATTCGAAATAGTAAAAAAGTAGGCTTACTAAATCTAGTCAAATCCCCCATAGGTGCATAAAGTAGTTTCCAAATCCACTTAGAGGCTCACGAATTGGCAAAGTCAAGTAGGAAAGCTAATAAGGGATGGAAAGACAACTCATACATTCTTTTATTAGGAGAAAAGGATGGAGGATGATGTGGGAAAAAAACAAGTTAACTACACCCAGTCTTGCTTTCCCTTTTGCCTTATTTCTCAATAAAACAGGCAACTTTGCAGAAAAAGAAAATATGCGCTTTGGAGGATCTGGAATAAAGTAGACATGCTAAATATGGTTTCCAGGAGGTTTCCCAAGTGCTCCATGACTCATTTTTAGCAAGTGTTGACTTCTATGACATGTAGAAGACAACTAGCATAGAGTGAAATATAGGAAACTAGGTAAATAAGACAAAAATGAATTAATTAATGTTTAAGGTAGGTAAATATGGGTTGATTATTCTAACACCCCCGAGTTGGGCATGATTCCCACAAGGAATAAAGGAACTACTGCAGGATCACACATAGCCAAGGACATATCAAAATTCATCCAAGCCAAAACTACATTTGGGCTTATCAGACTACTAAGGAGGTGGAAGGTTGAATTAATAACCTAGTGGGATCAACCATGGAGCTATGGACACCTACACAAGATCTGGCTTGGATTTCCCAACACCTACACACCTAACACAAGGAAACATCCCCTTCTCTACTACATAGTCCCTCAAGATATGCCTCCCTTTCAGTGCTCTTCAAGGTGTGCAAGAAAGAATAACCAACCCCTCTTGATCTCTCTGTGTGGTTCCTTTATAAACCAAGTTTATCAAGCTAATTCTTACCTCTTCCACTCCAAACCGGTTCAGAACAAAACACAAGATGCACACACACAAAATACAAGTTCTGGGTTTGAGGAAAAATGTCTTGGGAGCCAAAATTGAAAATGGAAGATGGCTAAAACAACCCTCTGATAGCAATTCAATTTCCAGAAACGTTTATGGGATTCACGTGGGCAAAACGGCCTCAACAAACATCCAAAAATCATGGGCCTCTTCTACCATTCGCTGTGTAACCAAAAACGATTTTTCCCAACCGAGTAATGAGGAAACAACAACAAAAATGTCAAGGAAAGAGTGTAGCCACTAAACATTGCCAAATCGACTTCCCAACCATGGGGAAAAATGAAGAAACAACCAAAACATGAATGAAAAACCAAGGAGCTCCCAAAAAACGTGAGGAAGAGGAGGACATGAATGCATTACGGAATGGGAAAACGTTTTTGGGTTTTTACTTACCTAAGAAGTCAGAACACAATTTTCAAAAACTGATGGCTTCTCAAATTTGAATTTGATTGGCATACTCTTCCCATCCCCGTGCATTAACTAACTCAACCACTTCTAGAAGAAATAAATGATTGGGCATAAAAGACAAAATGGGTAGTTGACAGTTTGATGGGTTTTCCCTTTAATATTTGGATTTACCCTATTGGCTCAAGGGTTTGAATTATTTCCCTCCTTATTCCTTAGGAAAGCATGCCCCCATCTCTTTAATGTTGCATTGACATAGTTGGTTGTAGGTACTTTAATTAAATTGCATATTTACATGATGTCCAAAATATATTGTGCCATCAGCTAGCACGATAACCATCGACATCGATTTTAATTATCGAAACATAAAACACTAAATCGACAGTGGGGCCTTTGCCTTTAGCTCCACACCATGAGTAAATACAATATTTACATCATATATATTTTAATCCAAACGGGGTCAAAACTGGGGTGTTACAGTGGAAGAATCAAGAAAGAAGTAATGGGTTCTCCCTGCCCTCAATGCCACTTACCTTACTCTCATTCCAAAGGAATCTGGCATCGATCACCCCGGTAAGTTTTGACCCATCTCTCTCTACAATGTTACTTACAAAATAATCTCTAAAGTTGTCTCCAAATGTCTGAACCCCTTATTCCTTTACTTATTTCACCAAAGAAAGAATCCATCATGCTTATATAATTTGAAAATGAATAGATTTTGCTTCTCCCAACATAGGGAATTGTCTAGTGTGGAAGGTTGGAAATGGAGGAAAGGTTACCGTTGGAACATATACATGTGTTGTATATGGAGATTCTCATAAGTTACATGAGAATTTGATCAACTCTCTTCTTAGAGAAGGGATTTTACTTTGGCCTAGGTAGCCTCAAATGAGTGAACTACTATATGTCAACAAGAGTTGAAGGAGGCTAAGAAATTGGGACTAGAAGATCTTGTAAAGGAGCAATGGCAGGCCTATATTAAAAAACTAAAGGTGAGTTATGTCATTATTAACTTGAGGCACAGGATGAGCGGGTGTGGTCCAATAATCCTTCTTTGGGTCTGTACACTCCAAAGTTAGGATACAAGACTATGTTTGTCTTTGATAGATAGAAGGATCCTCAATGGTGGTGGAAGCCACTATGGAAAATCAAATCTCCTTTAAAACCCATGATCTTTATGTGGTTGTGTATGGGAAAAAAACCCTCAATTGGGAATCCTTATAAAGAAAACGATAGACATGGGCCAATAAGATATCCCCCATGTCAATAAGAATTAGAGACACTAATTCATATGCTCGTCTCTTCCCCTTATACTAGGTCTCTGTGGGCATTAATGGACCCCTTAATTGGTATAAATGACAGTCTGTAGGGGAGATTGTTGCTACTTGTTTCATAAAATGGAAACATAGATCACAATTGAAGGAATTAAAGCCCTATTGTTGATTGTATCATAGGGATTGTGGTTTCCTAGGAATGTTGCCATATTTAAGGAAATATTTATGCGTCTTTTTTAGTGTGCTTTGTAATCCAAATCCATTTTCACAAGATATAAATATGTTCCCAAGATCACTCCTGAGAGGAATTAATCGATGAATCCATTAACATTACAAGGGCTTGGGGGTATTTCGATGGGCTTAGTAAATGCATCTTGTCACTATGGGGCAGGTGAAACTTTATTCTTAAATGACTCTCATTTTGTTAGTTATAAGGAAAGATAGTCAAGGGGGTCAAATAATCATGCAAACTCTTGGCTATAAAGTTGCATTTAAAAAATCATGCAAACAAAGAAGCTTTTAATCTTTGGGGGGGGTTAGGATTCACCATTGATTATCAATTGGTTAAAAGGCATTTTTAGATTGATAAATTTGGTGTTGAGCCTTATATATGAAGAGGTAAGAGTTACTTTTTTGTCTTTAATTTGAATTTCCTTTGCTCATGTCTATACTGACATTAACTTTGAAACCAAGTCTCCTAAAAGGAAGGAATCCAACTTGCAATTGGACCTTGTAATTTAGAAGACTCGTCAATGGAGGACTCTATTAGTTAGGAATCATTCCTTTATGTATTTGGTTTAGTGACAATATTCTCTTTCAAGTCTCTAGATTGATATAATATCAATGTATGTTTTTGTTGTTGTCATTGAGAATATTCATGCTTCCACATGCTTTGTTTTTGTTATGTGGGCACTCTTATATGCATGTCCGATTCTAGTAATTTTCTAAATATATTCTTAGATGTATTTTGTACAAACCATCAATTTTGTTTACGTGGCAACATCTAGAAATGACTTCTTTTTGTTTTGGTCTAATATATTTGAGGAGGTGAATCCTCAATTTGAGACATGTTTAGTGAAGTCTATAGGAATAGATTTTGGAATGCCCGTACGATAATCATTCATTGATCTCTCATGCGATGCTAAACACATGTACAACATGTATGCCTTTTCATATAAAATAGAATATACAAATTTTTAGGGAAAGAATATTTGGGAGATTGTTCATACATTGTATGCTTCAACATTTTATATTAGAAATCAACACAAATATTGTCATCAAGTTCATCTTAGCATCATAAAGAAGGGAAATAATAAAATAATATTGGTTTAATCTCTCAGGGTTCTTATGATTTTCTAGATTTTGTCTTCTTTGAGTTTAATGCTTCATGGCTTGGCTTAATTTTATATAGTCTTTTCCTTTACAATAAGGACCCTATTATGTATTCTATCAGTGTATATTTTAGTAAAATAATAGAGTATTATTTTAAGGTCATCTTAAACAATTTGGCTTGTTTGACATGTCTGACGTCCTTTTGATGATGTAGGGAAAACAACTCTAAGAGGTCAAACACCTTCCCCTGTCTCTCCCACACACACAAAGGACATTATCTCTCTTGAGGTTTGAACTTGAGTCATTTACATAGTTGTACCTCATTCCAACAACCATGCCCCATCGACCTCCTTACACAATGGGGTACCACATTCAATTTACAAATGTGCCTTACAACCTATAAAAGAAAAGTTTTAATTACAAGTTTAACAATATCTCCAATAACTTCTATTGATTTCTTCTATATAAAACATTCGTAAATATTTTATTCATTATATAAAAAAAACAATTACCTCAACTAAGTATAATAACAAAATATATAAACACAATGTTTATTTTGCTCTAAGTTTGAATCCGTTGAAATGTTATAAATGACCAAGGATCCACTAAAATCTCCAAAAATGATAATATGGATGAAGCAAGCATTTGCATGGAAAGGAGAAGAGAGTGTGTAAAGCACATATAGTACAATGAAGTACAACCTTATAGCACATGGTCTTGGGAAATGTGTTGTCTATCCTACATGAAAAATGCTAAGAGAAATTGACACATGTTTTAATGGTTGACATTTTACCAGCTCACTGCTTCTCACATTATAATCACCCACTTGCATTTCCAAGAAGCCATTAGAATGTTCTATATGTAGTTAAGGATAAAATGAAATATGCTAAATTGAAAAAAAAATTATTTTATTTATTTATTAAAGTTATTATTATTTTATTATATATAAACTTTTTATTATAATTTTTCAATAAATCTTTAGCATGGGTTACTTATATTTATCCATAGTAACTTAAGCACAAAATATATAACAAGATTATATATATGTATTCAATGTTAGTGGTTCTCTTTGACCATTGATAATATATGTATATATATAAATAATATATTACATTTTCAATGTTAATGGTTGTCTTTTATCACCAATAATTATTTATATGTGAAAAATTAATTATTTTAATATTTTAATTAGTTTAGTTTTAAGATTTTTTTTTATATAAAAGTTAAAAAAAAGAATTTAAAATGAGTAAGACAATATGTTTATTAATTAATAAGTATTTCAATAAAATTTGAATTAATCTATTTTAAAAATAAAATAAAAGACAATTTACTTATTTAAATATAAATATTATTTTTTCAAAATTTTATTATTTGATAAAAATCATTTACCATAGAAAATATTAAAAAATAAACACTGTCTTATATAAATGAATAAAAAATTGCAATATCTTGGCTTATATATGGAGTTAAATCTTGGTTGATATTTGCTACTATAATATTTTTACATTATTTTTATCTAATCTAACTATGAAGAACAAAGAATAGTAGGTGTTTTGGGGATATTATAGGGAGTTGAGATGGTCTTTTGGTTTTGAAACGACCTAAAACTAATTGGCTGAAAGTTCCTTTTCCTTGGAGATAACAAACCATATAACTATCCAAAATCTAGAAACATGTAACCAGAATGGAATTCTACCCCTTACGATCACTACCAATAAGTTATTTCAAGTGATATGATTTTCCTTATATAAAAGTAATGCAACTCCCTTTTAGAATAATAATCAGTAATGTTTATTCTTGTTACAAATTTGACAAATAAATTTTACCGTCTTTAAAAAAAATACATAATTTAATCTCTATTAAATATTTATATAATTAAATTTTCTTATAAAAATATAAACAACCAACTAAACATAAAGTCTTTCCACCTCCTTTTTATTTTTTATGTTTTTTATTTTAACTTTCTCCACGTTACTCAACTAGAGACAATGTGAACCATCTGTCTCAATCCATCCTCAAAATTTAGTCAAATCCTCAAAACCTCCACATTTAATCAAAATCTCCTAAATCCAAGGGGTGACCCTCAAGTTCCACATCACTCTCCCTTGTTTGAAGGATGTTAGAACAAACAAAATTCAGCAACTCAGTGATAAATGAAGATCCACGTGTCATTCTAACCTTAACCTTACCCTCGTTTACAATGCGGGTTACTCGGCGGTATGGTCTGAGGAAGAAGAGGAGGAAATTGGAAAGCATTCCTTTGACAACTTTCGTGAGCCTAAAAGCCGGCCTTCCACCCATCTACCATGGCCTTTAACAGAAACCAAAAAAAGCAGAACTTTGCCAATCTGATGTGCTTGCTTGCTTTCACCTCAACTGCTATTGGGTTCTGCTCATACTGAGATAATCTGTTAACAGACCATAGAAATGAGTTGTTTTAAATGCTATGGATCTGAGAAGGAAGTGAAGCTTCCGAAGAGAGCCGAAGTCAATATCAAGAAGAGCGAAGATGATCAGGGACGCCCAGTTGCTCCAGCCAATCAGCTTCCCAAAGCGCTTTCAGGTATGATTTATTTTTATAGATTTTTGGTATTTATAACCTCAAGGATTCTCAGAGCCTTTGATGATGAATTCAATTCTAGCTTGAACAGATGAGGTTCCTGCTCGATTCCCATTTGCTCAAAATCTAATTCGGCAGAGAATCTGCTTGGATGAATTTATCTGGACAGAGAACCCATCAAACGATACAGTCTATGGAGTCCGATAAAAAAAATTCTAAATAGAAAGCCTATTGATGGATTCGCTCTACTTCTGATCAATATTTATTATTTTCTATAGACATAGAACCCATTAATGGGCACGCTGTTTTTTATTATAATATTTATCGGAACAGAGAACCCATTAATTGATACACTCCGTTTCTGATCATAAATTTCATATAAGCAGAGAACCCATCAAGGATACAGTCTATTTCTGATCAAAATTTTATCCAGAGAACTCATTAATGGATGCTTTGTATTTTTAACCAAGATTGTATCTAAACAGTGGACCTATTTATGGACAGTCTATTTTTTATCATATTTGTGTATATACGATGTTTTTGATGGTTACTTCGAGATTGATTTTAGGATCAAATCCCCCGAAAGTAATCTTAAGCCTGTAACATAGTAGATCGGTATCATTTTTTTGCAAATACAGATACAAATTTGTCTCCTTGAGAATAATGTTTTTTCTTTTCCTTTGGTGGATAAATTTGATTTGTTTTGATTCCTTGGAGATTTAAGAACCTGGTTATTAACTGTTCATTTTTGTTGGGGAGTGGATATACAGATAGATTTAGATCAAAGTCCTCTCGTGAGAACAAACAGGATGAGTCTTCCAAGACGGAGGAATCTCCTATTGGTGCCCAAACATTCCCTTTTCGAGAATTGGCTGTGGCAACAAATAATTTTCGGTCTGAGTGCCTACTGGGTGAAGGAGGCTTTGGCAGAGTTTACAAAGGCCGGCTTGAGAGCACCGGTCAGGTGAGTTCTATATCCTTTTCTATGTTGATAGAAGTAACAAAGATTGGAAGTGATCGCTTCTTTTCCAGGTATTCCTCGTAAAGAATTTGCTCAGAAAAATTAAATGTCATGTTTCTGACATGGATGTTATCATTTGCTGTATATAGATTGTGGCTGTCAAGCAGCTCGACAGGAATGGATTGCAGGGAAACAGGGAATTTCTTGTCGAGGTTTTGATGTTGAGTCTTCTTCATCATCCAAATCTTGTTAGTCTGATCGGATATTGCGCTGATGGAGATCAGAGACTTTTGGTATATGAATACTTGTCTTTAGGATCTCTGGAAGACCATCTTTTTGGTATTTGTCATTCCTAACCAGATCATTGGTTGTCCTTTAGTTTCTTTGAAAAGCTCTATATTTAAAATATTAAAAAAAAAATCTTCCTTTCTTTCGATTTTGTGAACTGATCTTGAATTTTAGTGTGTCTGAATTTGAAATCATGAGTTGATACCATTCCATAGAAATAATTTTGTTGTGCAGATCTCCCACCTGATAAGGAGCCATTAGATTGGAACAAGAGAATGAAAATAGCTGCAGGTGCTGCAAGAGGATTGGAATATTTGCATGACAAAGCCAACCCGCCAGTCATATATCGTGATTTTAAATCCTCTAATATTTTATTGGATGAGGAATTTCATCCTAAATTATCTGATTTTGGACTGGCCAAACTTGGACCTACTGGAGATAATACACATGTTTCCACACGGGTAATGGGCACTTATGGATACTGTGCACCAGAGTATGCCATGACAGGCCAGCTGACTGTTAAGTCAGATGTGTACAGTTTCGGAGTGGTTTTGTTGGAGTTAGTAACAGGGAGAAAAGCTATTGACAATTCCCGGCCAGCAGGGGAGCACAATCTTGTTCCTTGGGTTCGTTCTGTCTTGCAATTCTATGGTTTATTCCTCTGGTGGTCAATAAATGCTCTGGACACGAATACTTAGGACTTGGAATAATATTCATGAACCATGTACATGTTGCAAGGACTGAGTTTTTTCATTAAAATTAAGAGGGTTGCTTGAATTGCATGCTTGTAATAATGCATTCTTGTTGAAACACAAACTGGCTTTGCAAAAAGCATCTCTGTTCAATTTATCCATGCTTATTGAGGCTTAGTAGGTTTAGGAACTTTTGTTTCATTCTTGTTGTGCATTTACTGATCAGTTTAGTAAATTGGATCTCATTTCTATCCAATATTAACCAGGTATGTTTCATATGGCCTGGCAGGCACGACCTATGTTCAAGGACCGTAGAAAGTTTACACAGATGTCTGATCCAATGCTTCACGGACGCTATCCTATGAGGGGCTTGTATCAAGCACTTGCTGTTGCAGCAATGTGTCTTCAGGAGGAAGCTGCCACAAGGCCCATGATTGGTGATGTAGTAAAGGCTCTTGGTTTCCTAGCATCCCAGACTTATGTTCCTGCAGTGCATCCTGCTCAAAATATTCGTGCTGCGCCTTCGACTCCTTCTCGTGAGAAAAGGAACAAGGAAAGGAAGGATTCTGATGGATCAGACAGAGAAAACATTAGGCTCAGTAGACGTGGAAGTAACAAGCCTGCTCTACCTCTTGCAGAGGCTTCCCCTGATCACCGACCAGCTCGTGTTAGGGCTTTGAATAGTTTAAATGAGTCTGGTGGTTCTCAGGAGGGCAGTGGTAGGGATTCTGGAGATTCTGACTGGTCTGATGGGATAAGGGACAGCCCTGGAAATTTTGGGAGAGCAACTAGAGATGGGAATAGAATCTTAGCTGCCAGTCAAGATCGTGAACGGGCAGTTGCTGAAGCCAAATCATGGGGTGAGAATTTGAGAGGAAGGAAGAAGGGCAATGCTCTTGGTGGCACAGATGGCATTCCCTGAGACTTTGCTTCAGTTGCACATGAACTATGAAGTTCTTGTATATCGTTTGTCTTCTCTGTCATAAATGCTTGTAGTTTCTGTACTCTGATCAGAAACTGTGTATTCCATGTGTAAATTTTCACTCCAATCATCAAAGCTGTAAAATCATGTTATAGAACTAAGATGATGCTATCATGCTAGGTATTTGAATGAGTGCCGCAAGAGGTTCAAGGGAGATTTTGAGGTTTTCCCAGTCCTGTTTATAGGAAGGCAATTGTTACTATCAAGCATTTATGTTATTCAGAGAGGTTTGCAAACCACTGTTCTTGGTACACAATTTTTACTGGTCTCCAAATGGTTATTGAAAGATTGAGCTTTGATCCTAGCCAACTGCACTGGTGAAGGTAAAAGTAAGCATAATGAAAGGTTGGGTTGCATGCGAATAGGTTTTTTATTAGCCCTTTACTAGCAAGGTTCAATATTCCTTTTGTGTAGGTTTTTCTAATGTTAAATATAAATAGCTTTAGTTTTCTTTTTCGCATTCAAACATGGACCTTGAATTTTGCAAGCCTGTAGGATGTGCATTGTGCACGAACACTTCAATGTATAGCATGGCTGTGAAGTAAGGCTGTGTTGACATCTACCTAACTTTCCATGAACATTTTATAAAACATCTAATGTTCTTTGGCAATGGAAACTTTATGTCGTAGCATTGACTCCTGTCAAAATGATGTGCCTCGAATGAATCTCTCGATATGTCACAGTAGTTGCGTCCAATGCTTGACCAGCCCCATTCTAATTTCTGGGTGAAGTTTGAAATTGCTTTTAATGTAATGATTACTGCATTTCTGTAGATGCATTGTGTGCTTAATGAACTTGTTTGTATGCATGTCTTATCATTTTTACCATACTTCACCTTGATCCCTAATGGATGGACGACTTCATATCCCTTGTATCTGTGGATTGACTACGAAGTCACGCAGGTGGTTTCCTGATTATAATATGTGGAAATACACCATCTGTCTCTTTCTGTTCCTACATAATTAGAGACACTCTCTGTCTCTTTCTGTACCTACATAATTACAGACACTCTCTGTCTCAGCAAGGCCTTTCCACCTACGTAATCTTTTATGTGGAAATACACCATCAGTCTCTCTTGCTCTCTCTCTCTCTGAGTTGGGTCTTTCCAACTATCCACACTATATGAATCTGTCTCCTTGCTCGCTTGTGTTTGGCCACTTACAGATGCTTCTTTGTCTTTGTTCTTATACAAATTGGTACTGATGTGCTTCCATGGACGAGCTGTTTCCTGTGCTAGGCACGGGAAATGGATAAAATACTATTATGAATCTGTTCCCTTGCTCGCTTGTGTTTGGGCGCTTGCACATGCTTCTTTGTCTTTGTTGTTCTTATACAAATTGGTACTGATATGCTTCCATGGACTGGACGAGCTGTTTCCCGTGCCAGACATGGGAAATGGATAAAATACTATTAGATGTTTATGAGAATAAAGATTAAAATGATATACAAAAAATAAAAGATCAGCATTAAATTTGAATGTCGTTGATGAATAATGTTTAACTCGCAGCTATTCTCCAAAGTCAGGAATGGGAAATGGATAAAATACTATTAGATGTTTATTAGAATAAAGATTAAAATGATATATAAAAAATAAAAGATCAGCATTAAATTTGAATATAGTTGATGAATAATGTTTAACTCGCAGCTATTCTCCAAAGTTGTATACTAGACTGAGCATATTGTACATAATAAAATGCATACTTGCGTGTTCATGCTCATGCATAAACACAGATTTTAGTTCATGGGAGAGGCAACGGTTGCTTATTAACTTGTTGAACTTTGACTATCCAAGTGCTTGAGGAGTGGCACAGTCACAAAGTGTTTGACTATCTAATGTGTCCTTTGACCTTGAGGAAAAGTATCTACATATTTTAAGATATAATGAAACATTTTAAGATATAATGAAACAAGAGCACGTTTGAATCCAATATGATTCATTTGCAGTGGCTACTCATGTGGAAAATAGCCCAAAGATACATTGACCGTGAGGAAAAGTATCTACATATTTTAAGATATAATGAAACAAGAGCACCTTTGAATCCACTACTCATGTGGAAAATAGCCCAAAGATACATTGACCTTGAGGAAAAGTATCTACATATTTTAAGATATAATGAAACAAGAGCACCTTTGAATCCAATATGATTCATTTGCAGTGGCTACTCATGTGGAAAATAGCCCAAAGATAAACTTAACCAGTGTACATTTACTTCTCTTTTATGCCTTTTTTTTCTGGCATGATTGACCAAGGTTAATTGTTTTGTTTATTTGCAATCTGCAAAATGAAAATGATTTAGCTTCAAATTGTGCATAAATACCAGAAAGAAATAAATAAATTATATTAATGTCCATGAATGAACAAAGTAGATCAATGGCACTGGAAATTACATACAGCAGTAAAGAAAAGTAATATAGAAAGAACCCTAGGGGCTGAAAAAGTAGCTAAACACACTAAAACAATGTAAACGGAGTTGGCTAATTGTTCTATGTTTTAAACTTTTCAGGCCATTTTTGCTAGAGTTTGGCAACGGGTCTTTGTTGAAATTGCGAGTTGTCATTAATCAAATTGCATTTTTTTTATTTCAGAAATGGATTCAGCGCCCTCTAAAACCTCTAGACACCTTGATTATGCAATTTCAACAATGTATATCTGTTGGACACACCGAGCACATTGAGAGGGGGGGTGAACAATGTGTATAGCTTTTGTTACTTTTTCAACGTTAACAATAATTAGCAGCTCATTCAATATTATGCAGAGTACGTTATTATCATATACATATCATCATATCATCATCACATAAGAAGTATAGCAAAACACGGTATACAAGATTTTTACGTAGAAACCCAAGTCTTGGGGAAAAAATCACGGAAGCTTTATAATAATAGTTTTCCAACAACAACAGGAAGGAGGCAACAAATCCCTTATTACGATGACTTCAATTCTCCAGCTACAAATGGAAGGAGGCTACAACCCCTTAATTTGCAGGCTACAACCTGAAGGAAACTCCAACTCCCTAGTTCTCCGACTACAACCAGAAGGATGATACAACCCCCTTTGCTTGCCCCGTCTTGCCTCAATGATAAGAAGATAGAAACCATTGAACCATGACTGCACTGAGCCTGCAAATCTGCTAATCAACACCAGTACTACACTGCACAATCTGAATCTGTACCATACTGCAAAACCATTGCCACTACTAATCATTGCTCATCCTCTTATGACTACTCATCAATTGGTCACTGTCCATTGTATCACACTGCTCATCCACCTATACAATCAACCTGTCCAATCAAGTTGTTGTTCACTTCAACCCACTCAGTCAATCTGAGTCTAACCAATTGCACACCAAACTTAGTCCACATGAGTCAAGCCAACTGCTCATAAAAATTAGCCAGTCTGAATCAGGCCAACTACACATAAAGAAACTTGTGTCAATCCTGCTCAATTGAACCAACCTTTACCAAGCTGCTTGTGTACCTGTGTCAAATCAAGCATATACTTGTGTTAATATAATCAAGTGCCCTGACAGTCAACCAACCCTTCTTACTTGGCCTAGTTCATCAAGTAAGAGACACATGTGAGCAACCAAGAGACTTCACATACTGTCAACCAAACTTTGTCCAATCACACTCAACTCAATGACACCACAACCAACCTCAATCACAATCAAGAAATACTTGACAGTTAAACATGCTATACCTCAACCAACTAACCTGAGCCAAGAAGATAAAAGACTTAATCAATTATGTCAAACTCAGTAAACCTCATAAACTCTTAGACACAACATTATTTTTCACTCCACTCAAATCAAGTCAATAAATCAAACAAATATCAAGCAAATAGTCACTTACAATACAGTCAAAGGTTGTCATTAACAATCAATAACGGTCCAGCTCCACTTAGGTCAAAGACACAATGATCAACACTTGTCAAACCAGTTTTCAAAGAAAACACTTAGGTTGATAAAAGAAATCACTCACAAGATCTATTACTTACATGTCAACTTCTCATTCAATACTACACTATACAACAATCAAGATAAACACCAAAATCTATGCCAACAATATCCAAGATAGTCATCAAGATCTATATCAAGATCACATCAAAATATATTCCAAGATAACCATTACCATAGCCTCCATAACATATTCAATGACTTCAAATATATATACCAATATATAGGCTCACATACTAAGATCAAATATGAACACTATCCATGAGAGACATGTGGCATCATAAGAGAAATCCAGAATCATGAAACATACCTTTTGAAGATCACAAGATGAAGAAATAATAGACAAACCAAAAGAAACTCGATATCATGTCATCACATATCCCTTGCAACAAGCTTTCCAACAAGATAAAGAATTTTGCAATTATGATTCCGTATGAGAAAGTTATGTCAATTTTAGTGAATCTCTTCAATTCTCAAAGATGCCCAAAAAAATTTCCTCCACAAAGTTTCGCACTTTTGTCCCAGAGTCACGAAATATCAAAGAGAGACTTGATTGATGAATAAATGAAATGTTTGATATTCTATTTATATAGGCAGTGGAGAAAATTTAGTACCTCAAACTAGGTTGACATGCACTATTCAAAATTACAAATAATTAAATTATCTTTTGTTTGGTCGGCTGACCCAAAAAGGTGTTGTACACCAACTTCAAAAATTCATATCTTTTCAACCATAAGGAGTTAGAAGATGCTCCACATACCAACGGAAATAGATTGACGATGACTATCTCCCTATGATGGGTTTATTTGCAAATTCTTGGTCTAATACCCTTAAATTCTTCAATTTGTTCAGGACTTCAAAGATTCCACACATAAAGGTGCCAAAGACCATGTTACCTTATGCATAAGTTCCAAGGTCAAAGGCTTCAATGGACATCATCAAAGGCATGAGGGATTCGATGGTATTCACATCCAAAGACTTCACATCAACAAGGAGGAGGGCTCCACCATATACTCATCATATCAAGGGTATCAAGAACCCCAACACCACCAATCAAGTGGGAACACTGACTTTTTCAAGAATATCATCATCATATTCAAGGTCTCCATATCATTGAAAACATATCCAATGGCTCCAGTATATATCTTCATCATAGTAAGAGTACCAACACCCCAAAAGAAGGGTACAAAGACCCCACCATTAGTTTGCAACACCTTATGGGCTTCATATGCGTGATCACAAGGCTACAACATGCCAATGACTATGATAGCGTTCAAGGGCCATCAAACCACCATATATGTGGGTTCAAGACCCAAAATTTCAAGGACACCAAGGACCCCATAAGAATGGGTTTCAACACACCACCATAAGTGTGGGTTCCAAGACCCAAGTCTCCACATGCAAGAGGATCAAGATCTAAGCTTGTGGACTCAAGGACCCCACAAGAACTCAACAACCTCGAGACTATCCAATGCAAGAAATGAGCTCCAACAACAACACATCAAGGGACTTACACACATGAGCCACATCATCATTCCAACAACCAATCAAGACACCAGAACAAGTACAAGCATAACAAGGAGCACAAAGACCAGTGACCGAATATCAACCAGGATCAGGGAACTCAGCAATGGACTCAAATGGGACCAAGATACAACTTATGAGAACTTGACCAAGTCAATGGGTAACCATGGCTTTTTCCATTGTTCCAAGGCCTCCAAGGGCTTGAAGCTTGGGCTTGGACAAGGTCAAAACGACTCCTCTTACACAAACAACCACAAATTAAACACTAACCCTTAGGGACTCCATAAGGGGCATCAAGGACTCAACAGTTGGCATAAATGACCAAACACCGTTGACATCAATGACAACTTAATCAACAATATCTACAATTTTAACCCCCAAAAAATTACCAAAAACAATTGAAAACATAGAACATTTAATTTAAACCATTGTAAACAAGCTAAACAAAAACCAAGGGTAAACCCAAGCACACATCTAGATTGCCTTAAAGAGAAGATGAAGACCAAAATTGGAAACTGAAACAAGAGATTGTGCTATCACATGTCTACATTAATGCTTAAAGCAGAAGATGAGAGACTGATTGTGTCATCATCCACCACTCTGACCAATACAAGATCTGATAATATTCGTAGGAGAATGCTCAAGGCTGAGAGGGCCACGACCAGGCCTGGAAATTGACGTTCTCTAGGATGTTTTTTCATTGTTTAAACGTATTTGACACCGATGAAAAAGTTAAAACGTCAATAAATACATTCATAAAAATTGATAAAACGTAGATTTGATGTTTAGCAATTAAAATGAACCGTCATAAATTATAATAGTTATCTATACCTCTCTGTATGCTATATGTTATGAGTGGCCAAGAGTTACATAAATATTTAATGTTAGCTAAAATACTGTAAAAATTAAAATAACATCAAATCGAATTTTTAATTTGTAATATAAAGAAAAGTCGGGGAATGTAAGAATCTAACACTTTCCTCCTACGAATGGGTAAAAGTGATCAATAGGAAAGTGCTCAAGTTTTTTTATTTTATATACAAATTCTCTATTAAATTGCTCACTTTTATTTAAAACACAAATTGTCTTTTCTGTTAAAACCCAGGAGGCGTCATTGAACATTGAACATGGAAACTGTGCTCTTCTTTATAGTCCGAGTCTACAGCCCTGCTCTCCACGGTACAAGGAGGACTTGTTGGAAAAATCAATGTACAATTTTAAGTAAAAACCAATATTTAATTTTTTCAAGTAAATTTTTTTCCTTGAACATTAGTATATAATTTTTGGTAAATGTTTTTTCCCTTCAAAACCACTGAGTAAATATTTAAATTGTTACTTTCTTTATTGTTAATATTTTATATATTTACTATGTTTCCCAAACTTAAGATGTGAAAAAGAAGCCCCTTACTTACCTAAATATTTGAGTGCAAATTTTACCTAAATACTTGAATGGAGATTTTTATTTGGGTAGTCGTTGATTGGAATAACCTTTCTCGAAATTGAAAAACAATCCACGATGATGTGGGATGTTGTGTGTTCAAAGTTCCATCCCGACCATGCCTCTACCACGAAAAATGCACCACCAATTTCACTGTTAACAAAAATAAACCATTGTTTCTTTTATCAATACATGTAGCTAATTTAAAATAATTTTTGTAGGTGTGGGCATTAAGCTTTCCTCTGAGTGTGGAGAATAATCTTTTCTCAGAAAAAGCAAAAACAAAAACCAATGATATTGCACCTTGTATGGACAATGGTCTTCTTTCTTCTTCTACCCAAAAGTTACAAGAATTTGTCTCTTTCATTAATTTATTTATAATAATAAACATTGACATCTACACTTGAGCAACCAGCTCTTATTGTTTTAATATTTAAATTTATATATATATAATTCAATAAATAAAATTTTATTATTATTATTATTTTAACAGAAACTATGAAAGATTTAATATTAAACAGGTTGTGCACAGTCATACATTACAAAAAAGATTTCTCTAAGAGTTCATGCTATTCTGAAAATGAAAAGGCAAAACAGGGCCAAAGAGTTGACCATAAAAAGCCAAACAGAATTTTTACATAGCTGCTAGAAACAGAAGTAGTATATACCCTAATAAACTGCTGATTAAGAAACAAACAAAAAAACATGGACTGTCAAATTCATTAAAAGTTTCCTGGGTGCCTTAGTGGCTGAACCACCGATGCCTCCTCCATAAGATGGGTTGCCCCTAGGGGATTTTCATTTGCTTGACTGCCTTGATTCATGTTCACCAAACGTTGAATGTCCTCCTGAATCCGGTCCACCTTTCCCATTATTTCTTTGAGATTTATCTCTGTGTCGTCAATCCTAGAGTCATGATTGCTAATCTGATAGGAGGTCTAACTAACCACCTCCACCAGATTCTTGATTTCTTGAGCATTCTCTTTACTATCCATGATTCCAATAGCCACCATTTCATACAGACGCCTTAGATTTTTCTTCAAATCAGTAAGACCGGCATTTTCGTTTGCATGGTCCATTCTGTCTTGTCTGGAGTTGGGGTTGGCAAGAATTAACCTATAGAAATTACTGAGGAGGTCCCTTTCTGAACCTGCAAGCTCTTGAGTTTGCTCGCCACAAAATAGACCACCAAGGACAGAGTTGAGGGGGATAAATTCCTGCTGAAGAGAGTCACTTTCTTTCTTGCTGCGACAAGAGAGAGTGCCGACCGCTCCTTCCTTCCAACCTGAACACTTACACCCAAAAATCGAACTGTTACCTGCAATGAGAGGCTGACCTTCAACGGGAGTGCTGAACACAGTGCCTGAGTTTAAGCGCCACAAAGGACCACCGGCTTGAGAAGAGCAGTAACAAGTTAAGAACGCAGTAAGAGCCAACCTTTCCTTGATGAAGACCCTGATCAAAGGCATAGACTCCCACAGAATCCCCTAAACAATGCCTTCATCGACACCAGAAATGACAACCAGCAAAGACTTCTCCGGAGAATAAACAGTGTGAGAATGAAGCATAACATTTACAAAGGGAGCATGGAGGCAGGGGAAACTTCCAGAAGAAGCCATATTGAAAAGGGTGAAGAGACCTAGAGCGTGCGAGCTGGGAGAGTAATAACGCTGAGGGAGATGGCTCATTAAGGTGGCAAGGATCGAGGTAAGGCTAGTGGGGAGTGGAGACCAACCGTCGATGAGGAGGGGAGCATGGGAGCAATACATTAAAACCTTTGAGCCTTCACAAAACACGATGGGGTGGGTAGATAAAGGGGGGTGATACCACAAGTTCATTAGGGAATGGGTTTAATGTTTATGCCTAAGCCTTTGAGGCTATAGTAACCATGAGGGAAGGAGGCCCCTACATTGGCCAAAGCATCTGCTGAGGCATTATTTGCAGGAAGAATGCGATAGAATTCATAATTTCTTGATAGGAGAGGGATGATTTTATCATACAGCCATCGACACTTTATGGAGCCTGAGGTGTATCCATTGATCATTTTGTATATGACATGTCTTGAGTCTCCAAATATCGCTATCCTGGAGTGATCAATATTAGCTAGAATTTCCATTCCTTGCAAGAGAGCCATCCACTCGGCCTCATTGTTTGTCCTATGGCCTAAACCCCAAGCAAAGGTTTGTTCAATTTGTCCTCTGGGATCCAGAAAAATTTTATTTTTATTATTATGATTTTTTTTAAAATTTTTTGCTTGATGCCTAATTCGCCTAAATATGAGCACAAATAAAAAAAAGTCCAGTCCAAAATCTTCTAACTAAGAAGCAGTTGGATGCCTAATTGAGTTCACACTTGTAATTTAGTAATTAAGTAAAAGAAACTGTAGTATAAATGAATTGTTAGAGAGTTCTAGGATAAGGAAACATTTGAACTAATTAGCACAATCTTAGTAAAATCACTGTTAGCACCATTAGTTTCAGCACTTGATTGACATCGATATCTGAAGACCCCTATCAATCCCCTGTTAATGATGCTAATAATTTTGGAAAACTAATGATTTGGCCTAATGGAAAGTTGTCCAGAGCCTGGCTTAATTGGCTTAATTAGAAAAGTAGTAAAAGAATTTAACACTTGAAAATATAGGTAGAACGTAAATTGAAGGGCAATAAAAATACAAACCCGTCATGAAAAATTCAATTGACAGGCAAAGAAAATTTGAAATTCCAGGCCTAGCCTGGCCATGGCCACCCCCGAAAGTCTTCAGAGGTGGCACTGCCCTAGAAACTCGTCTGCCTCCATACTCCCTAAAACTCTTGAAGTAGAAAGGAAGTTGGTAATGTGCACCTGTTCATGTCCCGGTATGGCATCAAAGTGCATTGAATGGTCTTCAATGTCCAGAATATTAATTGATAATGAAAGCTTCATAAAGTTGTTTGTGCATGGACAAATAAAAAAATCATGCAAGAATTGAAATTTTCAATCTGATAAAACAATATATATATATATATATATATATACATTGGTTTTTATTGAGTCTTTTGCAATTCCCAAAAAACATTTTACACATTTGAAATAAAGCCCTCGTTTCTGTAAATGTTTATCCTAACAGTAGAGTGGATATGCCAGCAAGCATTGAACAATCATATTATGCCTTTAAAACCATAGATTGTAGGGCTACAAAATTTGTTGTCTTCAATATTGTACATATTTTGAAGCGCATGAGTATGTAACTGTCGAGGTTGAGGAAAAACTGTCAAGAGCCAGCAAATGCTCAAATATTACCTTTGAACAAGATACAGGAAGACATCTGAAAATTAGATTTCTGATAGATTTCTAAAGATGCTAAAGAAACTTTTGCATCTATGTTTTTGTAGTGGAGTGATTCTAATAGTACACAAACGCGAGTTAATGCATTAGTAGGAAAAGGTAATTTACTGAAGTACCCCCTATATCAGCAAGAGCAGGTGCTCCAGCAAGTGAGCTCCTGTGTAATCAGAATATTGGTAGGAAGGTGATCTCTGCAACAAAACCTACATGAAGCGATGGGAGTTGGAAGTGACAACTGGTCATAATCTTTATTTGCTGATGGTCGTCCAGGAGTCATTTGAATTTGGCACATTTTCCAGATAATTCAATTGTAGGGCATGCAACCGCAAGCTAACAGGATTCCATTCCGACCCCTTATTAATCGTCCTGCTACTTCAAGTCCAAGATTTGCTTTTGCTGCCCAATTTAAAATGAGAGTGGGGATTTTCTTTAACTTATGTCAGGATCTGGGCAACCGAAGGTCCATCTAATTCATTTGTCCATTCCATAAGGAGGTAGAGCCTTCCTTTCCTCTTCCCATAGTAGTTAACCTTTGTACTTCTCTATTCTAAGTGCTACATTGTTTCTTATATTGGAGCAAGAGATTTGGAACATATTTGGTGGGTTAGCGTAGAGATGCTTCTAAACTCTAGGTGCTAGCTCAGCTCATCTTTTATGTGGATGAGGGAGCGATCTGTCCAGTGGATGTAGAACTGTGTTGAGGTTTCATCTTTCTGTAAATATTCGAATCTGAGCTTTCATCAAGTCAGCTATAAGACCACACCACTAGCTCCCCACCCTCAACCTCTTAAGTAATCTATATTTGTCAGCACACAGCTGACTCCCCACCCTCAGACCCTTAAGTGATCCATATATGCAAACCCAGATATTTGGGAATCAAATTCCTAAGGGTTGTAAGCCTTTTCCCTTAAGATTCTTTCATCATCTTATTAGTGTAGCCATCCCAAGTCAAAGCCACAAAAGAGTGATTGCTTGCTGAGAGTGATAGGCACCTTTTCCAAACGTGACAAGGGACATTCTAGGAAAAGATGGTCAGGCTCTTTGAGGGGAAGAAAATAAAGGGCTTGTTCAGGACCAATCCTTCTCTTTTTTCTCTATGTTCAAAGTCTCTGCTTGGTATGACTTAGTCAGGGCCAATTACGGTTTATCCAGGACCTTATTGGCAAACAGAGTTGGTTATTTTGAGCCCCGCTTGGTAAGAGTGAGTCAAGACCAATCCTTATAAAGGGTTATCAGGTCTTCACTGGCAAGCAAGATGGGTTGATTGGTGATCAAATCTCGATTTTCCTCCCAAGCCTGACATAGTACACTTCTAGAAGGTCCCTTTATTCCATTCTTCCTGAGGTTTTCTGTTGTTTTTGTTGATGTATTTGTAACTTCGAAATGTATTCACTTATATATCTTATGTCTTGTAACCCGATGTTTATTCCAGGATGTGTCTGTAATGTAATTGATTCATGGCATGCCCCGATGTTCCAATCGGGAGGATCTATAATGTAAACAAGTCATGTCAAGTCATTGTGGGGAACCCTCTTATTGTTTAAGGGTTAAAGTCCTCGCAATTCTGGGGCACTAGGGTTGTTAGACTCACCTAATGAAGTCGCCCCTAGTAGGGTTTAGTCAAGTCGGGATTTAGTATAAATAGAGAGCTAGCCTCTCTATTTATCACACACTCACTCACACTCAGTTGTAGCACATAGCTGAGGAAGAAGAAGACACTGGGGCTAGGAAGAAAGAGGTTACTGCTGTCGGGAGTTCATCTTACTGTTTTGGGGCTTTGTTATTTGGTGTTGATTCTATTTCTGAGGAAGTTGCGGGGTTTTCTCCATTTATGGTTTCCCAAAGGAAAAACACTATGTTCATTGTTTCTTGTGTTTGATTGTTGTGCTTGTTATTTTCTGAGTTAAAGATCCTAATAATGCTAGCTTAATGTTAAAAATCTTACATGGTATTAGAGATAACCTGAGAAGAGGACACTATGCAGTTGCGGGAACTAGGGCTTCCTACTTTGTGGATCTTCCTCCACAGATTTTCAGCAAAAGAAGGTTGAATTGACTCTCCTCCCTACGGCGCATCTTTCTGTCGAAGCAAAATCCAATTCTGAGGTTTTTCAGTTTTGAACCCGACACTGCTGCCAGAAATTAGGGATTTCCACAGAAGTGGAATTTTTCAGTGATCCCGGGCCTGGATTGATCTCCTCCTCAAAATCGAAGTTAGGGATCAAGATCAAAGAATTTGGTTGGACAAAACTCCAGAAAAGCAAAACCCTAATCTGCTCCTGAACCAACACTGCGGAATTTCAGCTCCAAATCCAGATCCAACATCTTGACCTAGTAAGATCTAAATATTTTGTATTTCCATTTGAGGTTCTCAGTTAAGATGTCTCATCATACCAAGCTTGATAAAAAGCTTGAGGGAGCTGATAACTTCCGGGCCTGGAAGTATAGAATCTCCCTGGTCCTGGAAGAAAATGAGTTGGACTCCTATATCAATGAGGAGGTTCCAGTTCCAAAGGGACATGAGGCTAAGGCCCTACATAAGAAGAAGTTGGTTATGGAAAAGAGGATTATTGTTGATTCAATCAAGGATCACCTCATACCACAGGTGTCCTCCCTAAAGAAACCTAAAGCTATGTTTGATGCCCTAACCAAATTGTTTGAAGGGGAGAACATAAACCAAAAGATGACCTTGAGGAACCAGTTGAAGAATGTAAAGATCGAGAATGCATAAACCATCTAGTCTTACTTTACAAGGGTTTTTCAGATCAAAGAACAATTGGAAGCAGTAGATGAAGAAGTGGAAAATGCAGAGATTGTAATGACCACCTTGAATGGTCTCCCTATATCATGGGACTCCTGTATTCAAGGGATCTATGCCAGAAAGAAGTTAATCAAATTCAGCAGACTTTGGGAAGAATGCTCACAAGAAGAAGCTCGGATAGCAGCTCAAGAAGAAAAGATGGGAAGTGAAGATCAAGATCTCACAGTACAATCCAAGAAATCCAGACCTAGCCACCATAGAAGTAAGTATTCTCATCAAAGGAAAAACTCTAGAAAGCCTAGAGATATGTTTAAGTACATTTTCTATATATGTGATGAAAGAGGACACTTTGGTAGAGATTGTCCTATAAACAAAAGTAGATCTCACAAGAAGAAGGGAAACAAGAGAAGACATCATGCTCATGCTGCAGAGGATGATGAACCTTCCACAAAGAGAAGTAGACAAGTCAGTGATGATTCTTCAAGTGATGAAGAATATGTTTTGATTTCTGCTCTCATGGGAACTATCACACATGGCAGCAATGATTGGATTATAGACAGTGGTGCTTCCAAGCACATGACAGGATTCAAGGAATCCTTTGTGAAATTATCTGAACATGAATCACCTCACAAGGTGAAACTTGGAGATGACTACCAGTATCCAATAAAAGGTAGTGGGGAATCCTCCTATAAGCTAGACTCTAGAAATTCTATGACAATGAAGGAAGTATTGTTTGTACCAGGACTAAAGAAGAATCTCCTATCCATATTTTCATTAGATGCAAAAGGAATGAGGGTTGCATTTATAGATGGTCAAATCATCATGTGGCCAAAAGGAAAGACTATTGATGATGCAGTAGTGATTGAAGAACAAGAAGGAAGCTTATACAAATTGAAGGGCTATCCAGAACAAGCTTTGGTTCATGAATCGGTAGAACCAAATGAGCTTTGGCATAGAAGGCTTGCACATGTGCATTACAGAGCACTACCACTTGCAAGCAAAGTTGTTGAAGGTCTCCCAGAAATGCATACAAAACATGAAGGTGTATGCAAAGGATGTGAAAAAGGGAAGAACACAATGAAGATATTTCCAAGTAGTGAAAGCAAGGCAAAAAGAATCTTGGAAATCATCCATTCCGATGTATGTGGTCCAATGTCATCCAGTTCACTAAGCGGGTATGTATACTATGTTTCTTTCATTGATGACTTTTCTAGGAAGACATGGATTTACTTCATGAAGAACAAAGATGAAGTTTTCAGCAAGTAGAAGGAATTCAAAGCCTTGATCGAGAACCACACTGAAAAGAAGATCAAGACCTTTTGATCGAATAATGGCAGAGAATTCACTTCGAATGAATTCAATGAATTATGCAAAGACTCGGGGATTAAGAGGGAGTTGTCCACTCCTTATAATCCACAACAGAATGGGATTGTAGAAAGGAAGAATAGATCTATCATGGAACTGCAAGAGAAATGCTTCATGATCAAGATCTTCCTATGCATCTATGGGAAAAAGCTGCTAGAATGGCGGTGTATGTACAAAACCGTACTCCACACAGAGCACTTGGGAACAAGACTCCTGAAGAAGTCTTCTCCAGCAAGAAACCAGAAGTCATCCATCTCAGAATATTCGGTTGTCATGTATACATACACATTCTGAAAGAAAAGAGGACGAAGTTAGATCCTTCAGGAAAGAAGGGTATTTTTGTGGGATACTCTGAAAGCTCGAAGGCTTACAGAACATACTTTCCAGGATTCAAGAAGATTGACATTAGCAGAGATGTAACATTTGATGAAGATTCAACCTACATCAAATCCAGGAAGAGACCGACTAAAGAACCTGAAGAAACAAGAGAACCTAGAATTCATGATACAACCATGAATGAAGAAATTCAAGAAGAAGATCGAGAATTAGAAGAACCTCAAGAACCTATAGATCCACCTCTGGAGAAGAATCCTCATAAGAGGAAACCTGCTTGGGTACGTGAAATTATCAAAGGTGCAGAAAGATATGGAGCTTCAGAAGAAACACCCAGAGGAAGAAAGAGAACTAGGTCATGTTCTAGTTATGTATCCTTGCTATGTGACATTATTGATAAAGAACCTTCCAACTATGAATAAGCGGAAGAACGGAAAGAATGGAAGGATGCTATGATCGACGAGTATCAATTGATCATGAAGAATGATGTTTGGGATGTTGTCCCAAGACCAGAAGGGAAGTCCATTGTAACTTCCAAATGGATCTACAAGATCAAATATGCTGCAAATGGCAGCATAGAGAAATATAAAGCAAGATTTGTGGCTCGTGGTTTCTCCTAGAAAGAAGGAATAGATTATGAAGAAACCTTTACACCTGTATCCAGATACACTTCCATCATATCAATACTTGCTATGGCTGTAGTGATGAAATGGAAGATACACCAGATGGATGTCAAGACTGCTTTCTTGAATGGTGTAGTAGAAGAGGAAGTGTATGTGGAACAACCACTCGGTTTTGAGACACATGATAGGGAATCTCATGTGTATAGATTGAAGAAAGCCATGTAGGGTTTGAAACAGGCACCCAAGACATGGTACAATAGAATTGATGGTTTCCTATCCAGTTTGGGCTTTTCCAAGAGTAAAGCAGATTCCAACCTTTACTACAAGGTTGAAGATGGAAATCCAGTGATACTCCTACTGTATGTGGATGATCTGTTTGTAACAGATATGGATGGGTTGATTGCAGATATGAAGAAGAAACTTGCTGCCGAGTTTGAAATGAAAGACTTGGGTATGATGCACTATTTCTTAGGCATGGAGGTGTGGCAGAATGCGGATGGAATCTTCCTTAGACAAGGGAAGTATGCAATAGAGATCCTGAAGAGATTTGGGATGATGGACAGCAAGGCCATAACCACACCTATGGCATCGAACCTAAAGCTATTGAGTGATGCTTCATCAGAAGCAGTTGATGCTACGATATATTGTCAGATGATTGGATCCTTGGTGTACCTGACGAACATGAGACCAGATATTTGCTTTGCTATGAACACCTTGAGCCAGTTCCTGACAGATCCGAGACATGTTCACATAATTGCTGCAAAGCATATTCTGAGGTACCTGAAGGGTACAATTGACTATGGGCTCAAGTACGAGGCAAATCAAAAGATTAACCTAGAGGTTTATGTTGATTCAGATTGGGTAGGCAGTGCCATTGATAGGAAGAGCACTTCAGGACAGTGCTTCAGTATGGGATCAGGTGTGATCTCTTGGTTTAGCAGGAAGCAATCCTGTGTGGCACTGAGTATAGCTGAAGTAGAGTATGTTGCAGCTTGTTCAACTAGTTGTGAGGTAGTATGGCTAAGGAAGCTACTATCTGATTTATTTGATCTCCAAATGGATGCTACTTGTATATATTACAACAACCATAGTTGTGTCAAGTTGTTAGAGAACCCAGTGTTCCATGACAAGTCAAAGCATATCAAGATCAAGTATCACTATATCAGGGATATGGTGCAGAGAGGAGCAGTGAAGCTCTAGTATGTTGTGACAGACGAACAAATAGCTAATGTATTGATGAAGCCATTGGCTAGAGTGAAGTTTGAGTACTTCATGGAGAAGCTTGGTGTTCTCCAGATCAAGGTTCCCTCCAAAGAGAAATGATGAGACCTAGAGCCATTCTAACATGGTGAGATGATTAAGTTCTTTCCATGGTCAGATGTAAGGGTTGAGCCATTCTGTCATGGTGAGAGGATTGGTTCCTTCCATGTCAGATGTGAGTACTGAGCCATTCTGATGTGACTGTAGGATTGGTTCCTACATGATCAGATATAAGCATTGAATGTCATTCTTGGAATGGAGGCACCTAGTCAGTTACCAGGAATACTCAGCTTGGTGTTGAGTTTCCATTCTCTCGGAGAATGGAGGCACCTAGTTAGTTACCATGAATACTCAAACTGGGACTGAGGGTTGTTCTAATATGACTGTGGGATGTATTCTTACATGATCAGATGTGAGCGCATGGCCATTCTGATATGATTGAGGGATGTGTTCCCACTTGATCAGATAAAAGGGCTGATGCCATTCTCTAGGAGAATGGAGGCACCTGGTTAGTTACCAGGAATTCTCAGTCTGGGACTGAGAGCCCTTTCGATGCAGTGTTTTCGAACATGGTCGAATGTAAGTGCAGAGCCCTTTCGATGCGGTGTTTTCGAACATGGTCGAATATAAGTGTTGAGCCTTTTCGATGCGGTGTTTTCGAACATGGTCGGATGTAAGTGCAGAGCCCTTCTGATGCAGTGTGTTTGCACATGGTCGGATATAAGTGCTGAGCCATTTTAGCGTGATGTGTTTACACATGGTCAGATGTGAGTGATGGGCCTTTCTGCCAATATGAGGTCAGATGTGAGTGCTGGGCCTTTCTTACAAGATGAGGTCAGATGTAAGAGTTGGGCGGGCCATTCTGACTTACTGTCAGATATAAGTGCTGAAGAAGACCTACATGGAGGCTAGGCCTACAACCAGCATGAAAAAGGGCTAGCTCTGTAGAAATTCCTATGACGAGAAGAATCGAGAGATAGCACCGATGATGATGATCTAGATCAAGTGATGACCTAGATTTGATGATGATCCAGACTTGATGATGATATAGATCAAGTGATGATCCAGATTTGATGATGATACAATGATGATGATCCAATAGTTGTGATGATCCAGATCCAGTGATGAAGAATACTTAAAGAAGAAGATGACTTAGAAGAAGACTTGAAGACGAAGATGACTTGAAGATAAAGAAGACTTGAAGACGATGATGACTTGAAGACGAAGATGACTTGAAGATGAAGAAGACTTGAAGATGAAGACAACTTGAAGATGACGATGACAAGATGATCCAGTCGATATAGAGAAGAAGACCAGTGCTGAAAATTGTGTCGAAAGAATACCTTCCTAGTTAAGAGGGATTGTTGATGTATTTGTAACTTCGAAATGTATTCACTTATATATCTTATTTCTTGTACCCCAATGTTTATTCAAGGATGTGTTTGTAATTTAATTGAGTCATGTCATGCCCCAATGTTCCGATCGGGAGGATCTATAATGTAAACAAGTCATGTCAAGTCATTGTGGGTAACCCTCCTATTGTTCAAGGGTTAAAGTCCCCGCAGTTTCGGGGCACTAGGGTTGTTAGAATCACCTAGTGAAGTAGGCCCTAGTAGGGTTTAGTCAAGTCGGGATTTAGTATAAATAGAGAGCTAGCCTCTCTATTTATCACACACTCACTCACACTCAGTTGTAGCGCATAGCTAAGGAAGAAGAAGACACTGGGGCTAGGAGGAAAGAGGTTACTGCTGTCGGGATTTCATCTTACTATTTTTGGGGATTTGCTAATTGGTGCTAATTCTATCTCTGAGGAAGTTGCGGGGTTTTCTCCATTTATGGTTTCCCCGAGGAAAAACACTGTGTTCATTGTTTCTTATGTTTGATTATTGTGCTTGTTATTCTATCAGTTAAAGATCCTAATAATGCTAGCTTAATGTTAAAAATCTAACATTTTTTTGAGCCCCAACCATTCTTTCGGATATCCATGTTTCTTTGCTAGTCCTCATATTCTTCATTGAGACAAAACTTGTAGCACAAGGAAACAAAATAGCTTCTATCACCGCCCTGTTTCTCCCCACATTAGGTAATCGTTCCCGACCACTTTGTCAAAAAAACGAGACCACCATTAAAGGAAAGAGGTCTCTGTCTAATGAGAAACAGTCTAATCTCCAAAATTTGGTCATCCAAAATATTGATCTTCATTACAGTCTGGAACTCTTTATTTTCCTGCCTAAAACAACATTTTCTACCACACCTTTAAACCAGAGTGAAGAGAATCAACTTCCAATCTAGTTCTTCCAGAGAAAACTCATCATTTTTTGCAAATTCATCTAGAAACCTTAGGGAGTAAGTGGGGACCAACCCTAGAGAAGATCTAATGGACTTTATCAACACCTCTCTAGCATGTGTCAAGGATTTGGGAGCCTATTGGTGGAATTGAGAGGTTTTTTCTCTCTCCAGTAGGGATCAAACCCCATTGAGACATTGCCTCGTTGCGATAAGGCTCGAAGTAGTCTATCGAGATAAGGCTCGAACTATAGGTGACTCCTGGGATAGAAGCTCACCCCAATGGGCTTCAAGATGTCTCAGCCTTTGCCGAGTCATAAGTTATTGGTATATCTGGCTTGCAGGTTTTTGGGTATAGTCTTGGGGTTATAGTGGCAGTCATCTAATTTGAACCCCAATGAGTTACCAATTCCCATGGTTAAAACAAACACACCCCTCTAGCATACAAATTTGGCCATAAAATCTCAACCTTCCATTTAACTTTTTATAGAATAAATTCCTAATTTCTACAGTCAACCTTTTAATTGGCTTTTCATAAAATAAATTTATAATTTCTACACTTTAAAGCTCTAGCTAACCCAATTTAATGACCTATTTAAGATCTCCCATTTGATTATCCTAACAAGGATTTTAGAATGGTCATCCCCAATGTTTATATAATCCTAACAAAGATTTTAGAATGCTAGTCATCTTCAATGTTTATAAAAAGTATCTTATTTTAATGTTATTGACTTTTTTTTCTTAATGTCTCCAAATGTATGTCCCAAATAGTTGCTTCAAACATTTTGATTGACAAATTCCTAAATTCCTAATTTCTACACTTTCAAGCTATAGCTATATGAGATAAATATCTTATCTTAATGTTGACTTTTTCTCCAACATTTTGTCACAAATATTTTAATTTTGTTCACTTTTTTATTTAACGCTTCCAAGTTTAGGTTCACTTGGTTGTCATGGGATCGACAATGATGGTGTTAGTTGTAAAGTTAAAATGATGGTGTTGGTTGTAAAGTTAGTAACGATAATGATGTTAGTTGTAAAGTTAAAATGCATATATGACTTGGTTGTCATGGGATCGATGATGGTGTTAATGACAAAGGAAGTTTGCAAAGTCAACATGCATATTTGACTTGGAGTTATGTGAAATTTTTAGACTTGCCACAGATATTTTATTTTAATTTTGTTCGCTTTTTTTTCTTAACGCTTCCAAGTTTAGGTTAAATGGTTCCTCAAAAGACTTTGCCATGGGATACATGATGCCCTAGTAACAAACATAGTTTGCAAAGTCAAAATGCATATATGACTTGGTTGTCATGGGATCGATGATGGCGTTAGTGACAAAGGATTTTCAAGTGTTTTTGAATACTCATTCTTTGTTTATTAGTTTAAGAAATTAACAAGAAAGATGTTCATTTTTTTTATTCATTAATGTGTTTAAAAATAAAAAATTAAAATTAAAAGAGTATGAAGAATTTTGTTTGAAACCTCTTGAACGACTAATGATTTAAGATATCAATAAGAAGAATAAGGAGCGAGAAAATGGATAGCTTTGTCTGAGAACCATTGAAAAAGACTAAAAAAACGTACTAAGCCTTCCATGGATGAGTGAAGTTATCCATAGATTTGATATACATGCTTTTATCTAGTTAAACCGCTGCTCATAAAAACTAAACTTGCTAAAGCCTTCTTCCATAAAAAATATATGGTTAACTTGTCAAAGACCTATACTATATTAAGCTTGATTGACATTACTCTGTTTAGTCCATTTCACTAAGCGCACCACCTCTTGGAGGGTAAGAATTAAGATAGTGAGACTCGGTCAAGACTCGCAAGTCTTGTTGAGTTTGGCCAAGTTGTACTTAATAAGCTAAAGCTAACTAATAATAATAAAAAACTTAAAACTTGACAAAACTCGCCCAAAATTTATCTCAGTTTTTTAGCATATATTCTAATTTCTTCTACATTATCTATCTAATTTATATCCCCACTTCACTTCAATGGCATCTATATAACTCTTTTCACTTGTATTCTTACCTTGTAATCATGTCATGCATAAAAAAGGAATCAACACGTAGATAGCTTATCAAACGAGGCCCTAGCTTTGGCTCCTGGGTGTGGTTCTTTCTTTGAATTTTATGATGACATTTCAATCATGAATGATATATTTCAGCTCTATTAGAGCTCGGTGCAGGAGCAAGGCTCCTTGTATTTCACTTTTTGCACCTCTTCCCTGGTGGGATTTTTGTCATTAGGAGCGGGCTTCTTCGATATCTGCCCTCTGCGCTATTTTTGTCTCCTCGATATGTATGTCTAATGTACAGGTTCGATTCAGAGATGTCTTGTTTCATTATGTCAGTTCATTTTGGGAGATTTCCTGTTTTCTAGATGGGTGAACTACACTTTGCAGTTTGTAAGACTGCATTTCGCTGTGTGTATGGCGAAGTTCATACCATGACATGTTATGACAGTGCCCCAGTGTCAAGATGTATATATGATGTCCTTTGATTCTCTATGAGTAACAAGATCAAGCTTTTTTCTTCTGAAAAAAAAAAGCAACCATGTGCACAACTCATTTCACTTATATTTCTACCTTGTAATCATGTCATACATAAAAAAAACAACCATGTATAATGTTAATTGTTCAAAAAATTTACACATAAAAATCAATCAACTCTTTATATATATTCTACATAGTAAAAAAACAAAACAAAAACATAAATCCAAAATATCAATTCACATGTGATGTTGATATCATTACATTTCATAATAAACAAAACCTAAATCAATGTCAAAATCAACATGTTATACAAGCCAAAAGAATGATTGTAGCAAAACCTAAATCAATGTCAAAACCAACATGCCATACACGACAAAAGAATGATGGTACAGCAAAACCTAAATCAATATCAAAATCAACAAGCCATACAAGACAAAAGAATGATTGTAGTCAACTTGCTATGTATTAGAATTTAAAATTTTGCATGGACTTATTTTTATATGATAAAATGATTTATTAATGATATTAGAGGAATTATGATTTAATGTTATTAGAGGAATTTTAAATTTGTTTTAGAATTTTTTATGTAATTATTTTTCTTAATTTTTTAAAATCTAAATTAACAAGTAAGTTTTATATTTGGGTTTTTAATTAATTAAGGAAATAACATAAATTTAGTTGTTCCATTTTTCTTAACTTTTAAAATTTTAAGTATTTATAATGATCGACTTGTGTGAGCACTAGTTTTTTAAGAGATGGTTATTCAATTTATGAAAAAAATGTATGTTCATAATCTACATTAAGTGCACTTGGACTATTTTTTTATTATTTATCAAAATAGCATATGTTCAGAAAATGGTGCCTCGTTGACATATGTAGGAGATTCAATTTTATCTTTACTATAATTCTTATTGATAAAACTAAAAGTACCATTTTGAAGTGGACGAGACAAAGAAGATAAATGTGAATATTTCATTTTTTGGTTTTGTCTTTTTTATGATATTGAATTTTCATTTCAGGTGATTTTCATAACAATAAAATTGTTAAGGGATAAGGTTTAGAAAAAATATATTAATAAATAGAAATTCAAAACGAAATGAAACAATTCTTATATGATTGTAAATTAGATGCTGAGATGAATCCATTGGTACCAAGTCCAACAAATATTTTTTAAAATTTGCAGGAGTTTGACCTTGCTGAAGTACCAGGTTCCAAAAAGATGCAGGAGATTTTCGCAGGTTTTGTTGACCACAAACTCTTGACCGAGAAAATATCTTCGAAACTCTTGGTTGCCGAGAGTTTAGTTCAAACTCTCAGCTGAGAGTTTTTTTTTTAAATACAACACAGTGATTAGTTCAAACTCTTAGACTAGAGTTTTATTAAACTCTAGGTCGAGAGTTTGATCTCTCACAAACTCTTGGCCTAGAGTTTTAAGTTGATTTTTTTTGCATATTTATCCACATGCGCTATTTATTTCTCTCTCCATTCTAAAAAATGCATTACCCAACTTCGCTTTTTTATGTAACCATTTCCCATAACCTTGTAAAATCTAAACCAACAAGTAGGTCTCATATTTGGGTTTTTTATTAAATAGGGCAATAACATAAACCTAGTTATTTATAAAGCAGTGTTCTAGTCGTTTTAAACTTTTTTTGGTTTAATTTTTTGAGACAAATATTGAATGTCTAAATAGAAGAAAAAATTCTAAATTAAAAGAACCTTAACCTTAGTTGTATTAAGAGTAGTGAGGTTCTCTACAACTGAGTAAGGGGGAGACATTGACATTGTAATGTTACGTAATGGTATGAAACAAACGTTATCAAATATAAAAGTTAAAAAAAAGGTATTTAAAAACAATCATGTCTACTCATAAGTTACCAAAAATAAAAAGTAATTGAAAAAATTCATGCCCACTCATAAGTTATAAAAAATAAAAACATTAAAAAAATTAATGTTGGCTCATAAATAAAAAAATTAAAACCAACAGAGATCCATCTTAAACTTGGATCTATCAAGCAAGCATAGAGAGGGACAAAATTTCTTGAGGTGCAAATTTTTTCTTGAAATGTAAAAATTTAAGATAAAAAATTTCACATTTCAAGAAATTGGATCCCTCTTGGTACTTGATAGATCTGGGTTTAAGGTGAAACTATACTGATAAAAATTAACATTAAATTAAAATCCTAAATTAAATAAATCTAAGTTATTCAAAACAATAAAAAGATTTTAAATATTCCTTAACTTACTAAAAATAAAATTATTACATTAACTTAGATCCTTTATCCTAACAACCTATTCTATACAAAACTATTAATTAAAAAAAAAATCAAAACTATTAATTACACCCCAAAAAAATGAAATAAATATTTACACCTATATTCTATATTCCACTAGTAAGAAAAGAAGAAATTTTTTTCCAAAGTATCAATTCCTATGCCAATAATAAAAATTGTGAGCATGAGTGTTCATGTTAGTACGTTCGATAACAAACGAAACCTAAATCATTATCAAAATCAGCATGCCATGCAAGACAAAATAATGATGGTACTAAGCTCTCTATGTATGAGAATTTAAAATTTTGCAAGTACTTTATTTTTCAGAAGGAAAAAAACCTGACTTCCGTATTCAATAAGTGAATCAAAGGGCATCTGACATGCCTCCCCTATCAGTAGGGTTACAATCAATCAAAAATCAAGAATGCAATCTGTTACAGCTAGTATCTAGGAACACATCTCAAGCACTCTAGAGCAGGAAATGGGGAGGGGTCAATGGACCCTACATCAGAAGTCTAAAGAAACCAAGGCATCAAGAAGACATACAATTGTAACCTGTCCCTATCAGTCATACAAATCGAGGCCACAAAAGTGCAGAGCTTCTATCAAAAGATCCTGCTCCATTTACATCAATCCATAAAGGGGTGCAATAAAAAAAAGGGAGCAAAGCTCCTGCACCGAGCTCAAAAGAGCTGGAAAATATCAGATAAGACCAGATGGCCCTCAAGAAACTCAGAAAAATCACCACATCCAGGAGCCAAAGACAGGGCAGATTTTGATAGTCTGTCTACAAGCTGATTGTGTTCTCGATATGTATGACTGAAGGACAAGTGAAGAAAACAAGAGATAAGCCTTCTTGTATCCATACACCAGTGACTTAGACTTGGAGGATCCAAGGAAGCATGGTAATTTGCCAAATTTATGATAACTATTAATTCACCAAATATATTCAGACATGGGATCCCCATCAACATTGCCACAGACAACAATTCCCAAAGTGCCATCAATTCAGCTTTTGTATTTGTACAAAAGCCCGCCTCCATTGCAAACTCAAAAGAGTGAGACTCGTTCAGGACCAAGCAAAAACCCACTCCGCCCTTATAATTAGCAGTTGCCCCATCAAAGAAGCCATAGGGGAAGACTAAAGATGGGCCCGATCCACATACCCTAGGATTTTTTATCTTTAAACTTGAAGCCGGATACAACTGGAAATAATAATCAATCTGATGGAGTATTCCCAAGATCAATGGATTTTTTCCTTCAAAGATACAGTGATTACGTTCTTTCCAAATCACCCAGATGACAAAAAAAGGAAGGTAACAACACTCAGAGTGTCTAGAGTAACGTGATATCCAAGTACCCAAAAAGGAGTTGAGACAATCGCTCTTGGTAAGAGGCTGTAAGTGAAACCGGTCACTTAGGCTTTCATACACAATCTTCAAGACAGAACAGGAAGAAAAAATATGTTGAACACTGTCCTCACCCAAACCACAAAGTGCACAGATTCCAGGCCCGATCCAGCCTCTTTTATGGAGATTGTCCCATGTGAGAATATTGTTTGCCAATGCTAACCAAATGAAACATCAAATTTTCATGGGGATAATGCAAGACCAGAGGAAAGTATGAAGTTTACTACAAGTCGGAGGGGATGAGGACATGCATTAATGTTAATGTTTATTTTTATATGAGAATATGATCTAATGAATTTTAAATTTGTTCATTAACAGGGTTGTTATTTAATAGTAAGTGTGTAAAATCTAAAATAGCAAGTAGGTTTTATACTTGGGAATTTATATTAAATAAGGAAATAATAAAAAATTAATCATTTATAATGCATGATTCTAGTTATTAAAAACCTTTTTTGATGTTGGTTTTTAAGACAAATGTTGAGGGTTGAAAAAGAAGAGAAAAATCTTAAATTAAAAGAAAATTTAGCATGAAGTTAGTGTTGAGTTAGAATGCTAAGTTCAAAAAAATGAAAAGCTTTATCACGATCATAACTTTTATGTTGATGCTTTATTTTGGGTATTTAGCTTATTGGAAATAGAATTAGCACATTGGCTTGGGCCCTTGGTTGTTGGTCTTAACACCCTTGAAATCACATGGGAACACCTTGAAAAATCATGACCTAAAAATTGTTAATATCATAATGATTTCTAAGTGGGATTGTGTGATCTCCTATATCACCCTTAGAGATATGTGGCCATCCTTTTCATTTCCCTTTTCAATTCACTTTTATTACACAAAATCCCACAAAATTACACCATGTCCATTCAATTTAGTACTAAAAAATCCATTTCCTAAAGGCCTCCAGTTCAATCAAATTCATAATATCATTCCATCTCATTTAAACAATCTGCAAATTCCTCCACTTTTTAAGCTTCAACAAACTTTGAATTTCACTCCCCTTTTTCTTTCAAAAAACTCCATAGTTATGCTAAAATATCTCCACCTTCAATGTCTTGATGAGTTATGTTTTTTCCATCTTTTACCACCTTCTTTCTCTTATTCATAAACCCTTTTTGGTTGCCCATAATCTTGTATTTATTCTTTTTATTACTTAAAACTTAGAAGGTGGTAAATTCAATCAAATTCAAAATATCATTCTATCTCATTTAAACAGTGTGTAAATTCCTCCACTTTTTAAGCTTCAACAAACTTTGAATTTCACTCCTCTTTTTCCTTCAATCATTAGTTATGCTAGAATATCTCCACCTTCACTGTCTTGATGAGTTATGTTTTTTCCATCTTTTACCACCTTCTTTCTCTTATTTATAAACCCTTTTTGGTTGCCCATAATCTTATATTTATTATTTTTATTACTTTTATTACTTACAACTTAGAGTCAGGCTCAAGGAGTTTTTCCATTACATCCACTAGTATTTCATTTGACTTCTTATTAACATAAAAAGAAATAGTGTAGTTGTATGTATCTTTAAATAATGACTTAGTTTGGAGATTTCTATAAATATGCATACTACAGGTTATATGGATGAATATGCTACCGATTGCACAAGCTATTATAGAATCACATTTTTACTCTTTTTTAACAAAATGATTATGTGACTAAAGACATTGCCATGCTAATATACATGCCCAAATGTGGATCCCTCCAATTTTGGTTTTATCCTAACAATTAATTATTGTCTTGAAGCCATGGATTTAGGAGCCTAAAACCATCAACAACTACCTTGAATGCATTTGTGGACAAACTGCTACGAATCCCTCAAACCATGACAACACATGTTTATTGTCTTATATGGTCCATTGCAATCACAATGGATATGCTAATGGCCACCAACCAGAAACCACTTGTAGATTCAATAAAGTATGTTATGAATTAATTTGCTACAACAAATTATGGAATTACTTGTGCATCATATGGGCACACTAACAATTTGACACATACTTGTGCATCATATGGGCACAATAACAATTTGGCCAAGAAATAATAGTTGGGAATAAAAAACCATGGAATTATTTCATTTATTCATGGTTCAGATTTGACTAGTAGTTCATTGAACCCATATTGAAGGATTCTATTAATCCCAAGCACATGACATTTATAAAACTTGTTATATTTGCTAGTTGATATTTTGTGTAGTGTTGTAACGTTTTTACTCCGAATTGATCATGTGTGTGTGTGTGTGTGGAGGAACTTGGGATTAGTTAATAGATACGAGGGATAACAAACTATGGAACTACGTGCATTGGAAATAATTTTTGAATAGAATGAACTTCATTCCCATTTGTGTTTATGAGTTTGTGAGTGTGTTTTAATTTATTTAGTGTTGTAGTATGCTTCAACTTCTTGTTCTCTAGAGGAAAGGCCCACTCTAGAAGAACTAATGTTGTATACTTTCATATTTTTTTCCAATTCTAAAGTTTGTGTGTTCATTTGATTTGTGTACTTTAATCCATTTTTTTACAACTCATAATAAATTAAATTTGCAAGATAATTAGTTTAATTATTTGAAATTCAAGTAGAAGTTTATTTATGAATGGTGCCAATGATTTCATTTTTTTTGTAGTAGCTAGTCTTATCAAAATTTATGAGCACATCAAACTCTGATTTATGGAAAGGAAATGCCTTAAGGTGTGAATTTCTTTTGGATTTCAAGAAAGTAAAATAGTGTTACTTTTGTAGCTAAGTTTTCAATTATGAAGTATCTAGTCCTCACAAATTGTGATTTATGAAGAGCATTTCAATTATGAAAGTGTTTCATTTTCTACAAGTATATTTCATTGGGTGAAGTGTGAGTTCATTTCAGAATTTGGTTTGCAATATAACTTTCAAGTTCTAGATTAGACTTTAACTTTCTTTCTATAGAAGCATGATAAAAAAACCGAGAGTAAATAAAGAACCTAAGGCCTACATATATAGTTCGAGGCATCTTTCAAGCATTTGGACCTCGAAGTGAAAAATTAATCCATTATCCATTTTATTACTCTTATTCTCATTATGGGGTGATAGTGATAGACTATTACGTCTTCTTCTTCCACTTATTATAGTTCATAGCCACTTGCTTGGATTTTTCAAATCGGTTGTCTATTTTTCAACTCCATCCGTCTTTGTAGTGTCTACATTTCCCTATTCCCTATTGTTCTTTTTCCTCTTCTTATCATTTCTTCTCTCTATAACCTCGCATCATCTTCTCTAAGCCTTTATTTTGCTTAGTTCACTTTCTCAAAGCTTCCAAACCTTTTTTTGATACCGAATGGCAAAATAGGAGGCAAATTTGGCCATGAATCAATGGACCTTTTCTCATCACATACTATATAAAATGATTTTAAAATCACATTCATGGAATAAAAGAATTATACATTACACTATCTCAAATTACCATTCAAATAATACATAAACTCGATTATAAACATAAAAAAAAAATATTTGTAATCATTTTTTGTAATTTGAATATAATTGCATATATACAATATTGTACTTTAACCTTTTACTCAAACTTCACAATCAAATCCTACCTTATATTATTTATCTAATGTGTAACCAATTTGACCAACCCAATCTTCATAATTATCATCATAATTATTCTAACCTAAAGAACTTTTTAAAATCCTCTTATGACTCTTCATTTACAACTATGTCATTTCAATTTTTATTTTATTTCAACTTCTTAATATACTTTCCATTCATTCTTTGTCATATTCTCACGTGTGACCTTTTCTCATTCTTGGGTGTACTCACTACACACCACACTCTTACTACATCATTCTTTGGCACTCTACTCTGCCAATTATGTGCTTTTAGTTTCTAAACCTAATTTGTGCATTGCATTTCCTTTTGTTGCATATGCACTTTATAGTTAATTTTGTCTTGAATGATTGAACTTTTGTATATCATGATCACCTAATAAACATATTTAGCAAATTCATAAATTATTTTGTATCATGTCACCTTTATTAAACATTAACCGTTATGGTTCCTAACTTTAACATTAGGAAAGTGTTATTATTCCAATAATATCCTTAGATAAGGGTAAGGAAAAGTGACTAAACCAATATAGACTTTTAGGCTCATCATGCCCACTACCTTAGATAAGGGTAAGGAAAAATGACCAAACCAATGTAGACTTCTAGGCTCATCACGGTCACTATGAATTTTCAGAGATGAGTTTTGAGTTAACCAATGCTATAAATAACTAATATTCTAAGAAGCATTTTTTATTTATTTATAATAATATATTTTAATTTATAATAAAAATAAAAATATTAAATGTATTATTTTAAAATTTTATTTTTTATTATAAAAAAAAATACATTTTTATTTTGAAAATAATGTTTAAAAATTCCAAACAAAGATTTAAAACCAATCTAATTAAGATTGAGGTTAATCTTAATTGGTCCACCCCATGAAATATTACATAGTCTAAAATATTTTTTAAATTATATCGAAAAAATAATTTATTAAAAGATTTTAAAACTTCATAACATCCTAAAATTAATTAGAATAAACCTGGAAATAAAAATAAAAACACATTCAATAAATAAGATAATAACTTCTAACCATGTATTAGTTACTAATTTTTGAAGCTTTTAATAAAAAGTAGTGTGATAAAACATAGGCATCAATGTTATCCTCATGTAAAATCGAAACTTACTCAACAATCATTTGATTTCCAAAGAGGAGGAGAGGTTTTTGATTTATGATAAATAAAAGTTGAATCTTAGTAAAATAAAAGGGAAGAGAAGGATATCTGATTTTTTTTATTATTATATAGTTTTATATAATAATTGTTTATACTTTGTATTTAATTCTTCTTTCTCACCATTCAAACTAGATCTAATTTACACCTTATATTTTCTTCTACTACAACAACACAAATATGTTATTTTATTGACTCTAAGTTGAGGCATATATATAATATATTAACATAATAAAAGGGTTCTCTTTTTGGCAAAGTCTAATCATACTAAGAAAATGTAAATTGATATATATATATATATATCGTATGCATGGACCTTTACAATTTACATTTTCTTAGTATGATTAGACTTTGCCAAAAAGAGAACCCTTTTATTATGTTAATATATTATATATATATGCCTCAACTTAGAGTCAATATCTCAAATGAGGGCACATTCTTTTATCCAAGATTATGTGTTAACGTCTCAATTGAGATTTGAAACGGAATAGAAAAGAGTATGAAAGTTACATCCCATCCATTTGAACTATCCCCTTATATAAATGAGAACTTGTTAAGAAAACATCATTATAAGCTTTCATAAGAAAATATACCATTTCTAGTTATGGTTGATCAATTAATTAAATATTCCCATTTTAATGTGACGAATGCCGTGAACATGAAATGCTCATAAGTCATTGAGTTATTCACATAATATATGTATAAGTTGCAAGTGATTTCAAGTAACATTGTATTTGTTTTAACAACTAGCAATTGCTCCAAGGAAGGTGCAATAATATGCCGATAAGGTAGTTGTTAGAGGGTAAGCAAAGAAAAAAAATGTAAAATTAAAGCGAGGTAGTGGGAGATTGCAAGTAATACCTAAATCCACAAATATGGATCCCAGCACTCCGTTGTGCTAAACATTTCAGTCCACATCCTACAATAAAATGTTCCCCACAACCCCCACAACCCCCAAACAAAGAAACTAATCTTTCTTTGTTGATTTGTTAATAAGTGACTTGTGAATGTGAGGGATGACACCTCCACCTACAATGGTACCTTTGATCAAAGTATCAAGCTCTTCATCTCCTCTAATAGCGAGCTGCAAATGCCTTGGGGTGATACGTTTAACCTTGATATCTTTGTTGGCATTTCCTGCCAGCTCTAAAACCTCTGCAGTGAGATACTCCAGAATAGCTGCAGAGTATACAGCTGCAGTTGCTCCCACCCTTCCATTCGCAGATACTCTAGATTTTAACAGACGATGGATAGGTCCCACAAGAAACTGCAACAAAAACAAACAGTCTAGTCAACATATTACAGGAATCTTATGGAGTTCTTTCTTACAGGAGTATCTGAATTGTTACAAAGCTTCAATGAAGATGGTTCTTCCAGTAAAAAGCATACCTAGAATTACTTCAGTTGAATCAAGATTCTGACATGAAAAATTATAGAAAATAAATAACTACAAATGCAAGACAAACAACTGAAAACCCTGTCCCACAGAGTTCAACATATTATAAGAATCATATGTAGTTCTTGCTCACAGGAGTATTTGAATTGTTATAAAGCTTCAATTAACATGTTTCTTCCATGAAAAAAGATGCCTACAATTACTTCAGTTGAATCAATATTTTGACATGCAAAATTATAGAAAATAAGTAAATACAAATGCAGGTCAAACAATTGAAAACCCTGTCCCACAGAGTGACTGGGGCTTGTATTCTCCAATTCCAGGTATTCTTGACTTGGATCTGTATCAAGGGTTGCCAAGAAGATAAAGTATGTTTTTCCAAGATAACATGAATGTCTAGCCTGTCAGGTTGTATATTCTGGGATGGAGGCCATGAAAAATTGTGGGAAAAATTTACAAATTTAGTGCAGTAAGAACAATGACAAATTTATCAATCTGTCGGGAGAAGAGAGAATGGGAACTCGAATCAAGTACACAAGTTGAGGTGCATTCCATTCTTTGGAATACATCAAAGAATGTAAGTCAACCACTATCACCTTGGAAAAGGCATTTAATACATAGAGAAAGACGGTATTTTGCTTGGAGAACGGGGATAGGGAGCGAAAGAAATCATAAAGAACATGTAAGTAGAAATGTTTATTTGCTAAATCAATAGAAGGAATACTTGTAGCGACCGCGTACAAGCCTTGATTACATAAATAAAGCAATCTCCACCATTGAATTTTCAAAATATAACAGTGAAATCTATATATAAAGTGTCACATAGAAATCAACACAGCCGCAAATGTTTTGGTTAAGACAATAAATGAAAGCAAGTTCATTGGCAATTGAATAGTGTGCATAATGTACATTGACCTCAAGCTTAGTCAAAGAAGAAACGTGTGAGACTCTACAGGAAACTAATCATAGGAAGTTGGTCTGCTTCATAATTCCTTTGCTTGAACTTAAAGAAGTCTATAGAAGCATAAAAATATATTCCCAAGTATAACACTCTTGACAAGCATTTTGTCTGTAATCACCTAAGGCATTAGTCCAAATGGTCAATACATTCTACAGAAAACTCCCTTGATTATTTTCACCTGTCCACAAACTTAGCTTTCACAGTATTCTTTTTAAACACATTCTAATTTCCTGGGAATGGCAGATACAATTTAACTGTTCCTAGGATTACAGTTTTATCCAAATTGATAACATTCAGAGTTACGTTCCGATGTCTGGACTCTGCTTTCGCAAGGCCAGCTGACACTTGCAAGTAAATTTGTCTACAAGTCCTACTACGAAAGGAATAAAAAATCGTATGGATAACATGTTTAGTTGCCTAATTCTCCACTTATAGAGAATCCATCGATAAGTTGGATCTTACAATGATTCCATTGAAACTAAACTACTGAGCATTATGAGGCAAAATTCTTGTTGCAATTAAATTACTCAATCAAAACCACTCTTACATATTAACGAAAAAACAATCTTGTTGCAATTAAATTACTCAATCAAACCCACTCTTACATCACTCGGTAGCACATAGAAGCCCTGAAACTTGTCATGTCATTCAAGCTTCGCTCCTGATAGAGTAGCTCTATAAGAGGAATCAGAGCATGGGAGGTACAAATTCAATGGCCTTATAAATACAAGTGTATATGTTCAGCATTCAGATGATAGCAAAGCTTCCACTGGTAAAACAAAGATCCCCTTCAAGTTTATCCGAACGCTTAGCAGTTGGTATGCCATGGAAGATTGGCTTCATAGATAAACTAGTGCAACAACTTCATAAGAAGAAAATATTTGGAATCCAATCATGTCGGCTAACTTGAGCATGATGCCAAATGGCCAGAACAATTACATAGAACATTTTATTCTCCAAACATTCTTATACCAAGATGAAATAACTTTTCAAGCCATGTTAAAAATGTTGGTGCCTAGTAATAATGGAATCATGCTTAAGCCCTGTCTTCTAAGTCATGGTGAGAATGTGGGTGACTAATAAGCATGGGAAGCATACAGTTATGAACCACCTGCTTGTCTCAATCATGATGAGAATGTGGGTCGGTCGCTATCACCATTTTTGGTATATATCAAAGCATAGAAAGCATAGAATACTGAGCCCCTGATATCCCAATCCACTGTGACAGCATGAATACCTAGCAAACATGGAAAAGAATAAAGCTACATTTGAACCTTGAGCTTTTCCAACTCTCAAAGTCAAAATCAAATTTCATAATTACCTCCAAGTTACAATCAAGACTACAATCAAGACAGGCAGATAAAGTCTCGAGATAGAGTACTGGAATTTATGTTTCTGTTAAAAATCTTTGTCTAGAAGGAGATATCTCTATAAGATAGAAAAGAAACAAGAAAACGTTCCTGCATGCTTAACACTACAACAATGTTCCATGCAGATAACTAAGGCTAAAATATGAATCTTCCATACAGAGAACATGCACAAGAAAGCTCTCCTGTATGCAGACTTATATTTCAAGCACCGACATTACACAATATTCTTCCATGCAACGGGATATGTATAAATTTAAGCCTTATATATTTACAATAAAATAAAAAGACATGGGCTCACCATGCAATAAAACCATCATTGTCTATGAAAACAGGGTCACCATTACCCACAAGATCTATTGCATCCTATGGATGTCATCAAAAGTTTCCAGAATAGGGAACTCTGTTGACAAAGGCATGAAAGAAAATTTATGGGCTAGTCTCAGAGTTGCCTTAAAGTTGGTTTTTAATAAAAAAAGATCCTTTTGAAGGTGAGTTCACAAGGAACTCACATAAAGGTCATGCACATATATTAAATATAATTTATTTCCAAAACAAAGACCAACACAAACGTTGTCAAAAACAAAAACAATTGTTATGTAAATGAATACATGAATAAACTAAAAGACCCAGAAGCCATAACCATGTCACAGAAATATTAAATGCAGTATCACTACTGGAAAAAACTACAACATGTAGGCCTGCACCAAATGAGCGAGAGATCGGCTTTTTCTTATCAGATTTATCATTAGCAGTAGCAGCAACAGTTGATTTCCCCATCAGCAGGCCCTTGGAACCTTTGCCAGATTGATTTATGCCTTCTATGACCCACTGCAAAATTCAGAAGGAGTAAAATTGTTGAATTGTAAGATTAGCCAAGAGTTAATCTGGTGCACATAGGATTACACATAATCTGGTGCATTGGATATTCCTCGAACCCATGATCATTCCTTCCAATTGAATCACAGGCAAGTTGGGGAAAAAGAAATTCATCATTTATAATTTTATACTGTGAAAAATTTTGTATCCATCTGGTTTCCCAATTGCACTAGAAGTATATAAACAAGTAAGAAGTCAAATGTTATTGCCAAGCATCCACTCCTAACTGCTGCATTCCATAAACACAGCATGTCTGAAAGTAGAAGTCTCTCAAAGGAAAATAGAATAGAGAACTGGCAGAAACCCAATTTCCAAAAACAACAGGTGTTGTGAGCTATCAAGGTACCTACCATATGACTATATGCTTTTAAAACATATGGCCCATTTCAATAGACTGACACTTCAATCCATAGTTGTAGGTGTTGTGATGCAACAAATAGCTGGTGCTATGACTCAACAAATTCAAATTCCATCATGTGCAGTGGCACACATTCCATCATGCACAGAGGCACAGTTAAATGCTAATACAGTTAAAAAACAGAATCTTCCATTGAACCTGTCCACACCCATACAGACCAGAAACAGATCTGATTTAAGAAATGACATTCTCCCAAATCCATTCCAAATCACTAATTCCATAGTTCCAATGAGATTCCAGGGTGGGTGTAGGTGTATGCCTAGGGGTGAATCTAGTAATTCTGATACCTAGGAATCACTGCTATCATTAGCATAGAAAGGAAATTCTTAGAAACTGTAAGAATGTCAAAATAACTCTTCTTGGAACTCCTCCATGACAGCTTTTCCAGCCGCTACTTCTTGTTCAGTAGCCTCCCTCCACTTGCCTATTTCTTCCTCTGTTGCATCCATCATGAGACCTTCAACCTTAAAACATATAAAACATTGCCAATAAAAACCTTATTTCTGGATTAATCATTCTATTTATAAATTCTATAATAAAATGTGTATCCATGTTCAACCTGAAAGGAAACTGAAACTTTAGATCAGAAATGGAATATTCTGCACATAAATTTCAAGAAAAAAAAGAAGTTCCAAAGTAAGATGGCATTAAAAGATTTATTAGCAAGAAAATTACATTTTCAGTTGCAGTCGTCTACTTTTCCTCAAGTTCTTGTATGTGTAGTGTTTTCTCAACCAGATCTTTGGTTTGAGTTTCAGAAAGTCTTCTTAGATGCTCTAGTTCTGTCGTGAATTTGGCACAACATAACAAAAAAAAGGAATGCATAGCAAGCCAACTGTATAATATCAAAACATTATGCTAATATGCAATAGTTTAAGTTTATAAAATAAAATTTGTAATGGAACAGAATAAATGCATTCTTTCAAAGACATTAAATGGTTTGTTGCTCTAGTTCTGCACTTCACACACATCTTAGTTAGTTATATCCTATAGGACCATACCTCAATGTTTCCAGTGTGCGTCGTAATTCTGCAATTTCAAGCCGTGATGTTTTCATTATGTTCCCCAAGGCAGAGGCCTATGAGAAGTAAACAAATACAAAATTCATTGAAGAATTTAAAGTTTAAACTGTGACAGTTTATACATTTAAAAAACATAGTTTATAAACAAACATCACAACACACTTGAAAGAATCCATACCATTCCAAAACCATCTTCTCCTCCTTTTCTTCCATTAATAGATATAATGCCTAGATCCCCCACAAGGGAATCGACCTTGAAATCCAATCCAAGTATTCTGAAGACCCCTTTCTGCAACATCTAAAATAGTACCATTACTTTGAGGTGAATCTATTTGATTTTCACCATTGCTCTCTAGCAATTCCTTAAAGCCCTTTTTCAACTCCTTCTTTCTCTCTCATGGCACTTCGAAGCAAAGAACTAATGTCACTTTTCTCTGCTACTAAACAGAAAATATTATCTTCTAACTCTTCCTTTTCTTTATTCCTTTTTTCTTGATCTATAATTATTTTTTTCTCTGCCATTGTGGCTAGCTCTGACACAAACATTGCTCCAGCCAACGAAACCACCAGATCCTTGTCAATATCAAGGTCTTGTAATACAAACAAAGGTTCAGAAAAATCTGATTGATCATATTCTGAACCATTAATCTTCTTAATAATGTTCTATAGGCATTTTCCCAATATATGTATTTCATGAGAAATTAAGAAATTTAAAAAAAAATGGCAAGCACTTTATCAAATAAATCATTTTTTCCACAAAGTTCACAAGGCATAGTTGAATGTTCATCACACGTCCATTTGTCAAGACGGATTACAATTGAAGCAAAAGTCAATACAACTATTTTGAGATGGCATATTGCAAGTCATGAACAAATCACACAATAAATGCTAATAAAAGCACATGATTCTTTCTCTAATTGTAAAGGGAAATACTTAAATATTTTCAATAGTTAAGATTCAGATTCATGTATCTTTGTTGGTGGGAATAATCACAAGATCCAAAATATTTATGGATTCTTTCGAAAAATCCTCTCATCATGCACCTGTGTTGGCAAGCATAATCACATAGTACAAATACAAATACAGTTTAGCTACAAAAATACTCATGTAGTGAAATTATCTGGAATTGAACTGTGTTTGGACTCACTACATTATGACTAACTGTAGAAACCTTCATACATGAATACTCATCATGTTGACAAGTCCAAAAAATATTCCATAGAACAGTAGATCATCCCTTCAATAAGTCTGTAGGTTAACTGAAATTAACCATTGATCATTACCTAATCTACTGCACTGATTTGCTACATATATTTTTTATGTGTATTTCTATCCATGTATTCCCAGTCACTCACTAAATAGGAATCAATGGATGTTTTTCATGTCTGCACTTAGATCAACTATTAATGAGTTTCTTCTACACACTAAGACAAACCCTGGATGGAAACTGAAACTAATGAAAAATTTATTATGCAACCAAAGAGAAAAGAGGTTTGTGTGTGCAGTTTATTTAAGATTACAAATTAAAAACATGAAATAGACGCCACATATAAAAGCTTACAAACACTTAATAGAATAGGAGACATCAATGATGGGACGATGTATGGAGATAGAATGTGTTGTTGTTTTGATGA
>LPNX010277055.1:325449-349863 GCA_001517045.1 Pseudotsuga menziesii
AACCTTTTTTTTTGAAAAATTATTGTATAGATGAACTACAATGTGCTTGGGTGCCCTGTTGCCATTACTGAATTCACATAGTGGGCAAAAAAAATTCTACCTGGAACTGCTCTTTCTTGCATTGTTACCAAGCTCATGGGCAGTCTCTTGGAGTCTGATCAATGTTGAATAAGCCCCATCATCGTCCTTGGAGATAAGCTCATCGTGAGTCCCTATCTCCCAAATGCTTCCCTGCTGAACCACTGCTACCATATCAGCCTTCCTAATAGTGGAGAGACGATGTGCCACAACTACCGTTGTTCTTCCTACCATGAAAATGTCCAAGGCTTCTGATTCGGATTCCAGAGCACTGTTTGCTTCATCCAAAAGTAGTATGGCTGTGTTCTTCAACATTGATCTGGCTATTGCAATGTGCTACTTTTTCCCTCCTGATAATTGGCCACTTCGTTCACCAACCTATAGTTGCATATCCAACTCACCACATATAGTAACCATGGCTACTCTCAACTCTGGCATAGAGAAAAGAGACAATGAGATGCTAGAAAAGTGCTATGAACCATCTTAGATATATAGTTAGACTTCCAAGGATTTGATTTAGAATGGAAGGTAATGGGATTTTCCAAGATGTTACAAGGCACGCATATGTGATTGAGAGAAAGGGGAAGGTTGCAAGGGGAAGACTAAAATGTAGCAAAAGATCCAACTATTACAACTAGCAGCATACCTGTGTGTCATAGCCGTCAAGAATCTTTGTGATAAAAGAATGTGCATTTGTAAGTCTGGTTGCTTCCTCCATTTCCACTTGGCTTGCATCCTCTCTTCCCAATAGCATGTTTTCCTTAATGCTTGTTGCAAACAATGTTGGTTCTTGGCTCACAAGCATTATCTGCTGTCTAAGCCATTTCAACTGCAGAGATTTGATGTTATACCCATAAAGTTGCACTTGACCTTCATTCACAACAATTAAAAACAGTGTTTTTAATAAGGGATTTATTAAACTAAAAGCCTGAGATCATGATATGAAAATGCCAATTTAAAATCATGTATTAGATACCTTCAATTGGATCATAGAAGCGTTCTATCAGAGAAACTATAGTACTCTTTCCCGACCCACTTCTACCAACCATAGCTACAGTTTTTCCTGCGGGGATGTTTAAAGTGAAACGGCTGAGAAAATATTTCCGATTCTCCATCAAATCAGAATGATACAAGAGCTAATGCTCTAAAATCAATTTCTGAAAAATACTTTTTGCCATTATATCCTACACTTATTGAAGATGAGGATCCAGTTACTATGTATTCTCAGAAGCTCCTGGTTATGCTTTTGGATTTGAAATGCGTTAGGATCATAGACATTCTTCAACTTAAGTTGGTGTCACAGTTCTTTGAATTTCTTCATGAAGACCTGTCTAATGCAAATGTTAATAACATCAGGCTTTGTGTTCTTTTGGCATTTGCTCCTGAAGTGGAGACTCGAATTCTTTTTGAGCTGAAAGTGGTTAAGAGAATTGGTGCTTTACTTGAGTTTGTAAATTCCAGAGAGATGGAAGATTTTTTGGAGCCAACTTTATCTTTATGATGGTTTTTCCTACTACGCAACAGTGGAAAAGAAAAACTTGGTGATATGCCAGGAATACCAAGCAATGATGTTATAAAACTAGGCAATATGAATTATCAGGAGGGTGCCAGTACAGACATTACAAACTTTGGAAGTTACATTAGTGTATTTTTGGAGCTATGTGGATATCATGAATGCCAAATTGTAAACTTGGCTGCAGAGTGTTTAGTTCCTCATGTTTCGTAGCTCAACATGGCTTGTGACTCCAGGCAGAGTAATTCCATCCAAGTAGTTTCGATCAATCTTCAGCCTGTGATCAATAGTTTGAAATATATTCATAGCAACAGATTTTTCCTTTCCAAATTCTGTAATGTTGGGAGTCGATTGCCCCAATGCTCTGCAACAATAAATTCAAATTGCAAAATAACTTCCAACAAAACAAAATCCAGAGAAACTAGAGAAAACAGGAAATTGGGTATAATACTACATACAATCCACTGATCATGACTAAAAACATAGTAGATATGGCCAATCCTCCATCTATATCATGGTGCCTCACGAGCCATCCTCCATACCACAGAAGCAGTGCATAACAGCAAAATATGACACAAAAAGTCGACCCTAGCCCGAATCGTTTTACCCGTCCGGTCTTATACCCGATCTTCTGAGCCACACTCAGAGACGTAGGATAAGATCTCAGCGCTTTCTCCTTGCCCACGAATGAGAACACAGTGCGAATTTGTGCCAAGGCCTGCAAATTGAATTAAATTTTGATTAAAAACAATTCAATTCCTTGAGAAAATGCTAGAAACGGAGCCGATTAAATCAAACAACTCAGCACCTACTTTGCAATGTTACCACCCTCGAAATATGCATCCTGACTCTTGGAGGAAATCTTGGTTAATGTTATGGTATGAATAGCTCCAAACAAGGCTATCAATGGCACCACTGCAAGCGTCAGAAGAGCCAGCTTCCACACTGTGATGAATCCCACAGATAGCTATTTACCACAATCAAAAATGCAAAAAAAAGTACCAATAAATAACACAAATCGAAGCTGTAACACATAAATGAAAACGCAACCAAGCACATTGACTATTTTTTTGAAAGACCTTGAAACTCTACCCTTCTCAGTCAAGGATTCATTCACAGGGGCTAGCTTCTCAGCAGTCGCGGCATCTTTGGCAGATCGTTCTTTTAAGTTTTCGACTTCTACACTTTTCTCCTCCTTGATTGCAACCTCGATAACCTTCACATCCTCAGCAAGAGATATTTCTTCTGGCTTCTTAACATTTTCAACAATCTCAGGATCGGGTTTAGGCGGCGGGGTCTTGTTGGTGCTCTTAGGAGTCAAAACCCTCGACGCCCTGTATACTGTTGAGCCTTAGGGTTTTGTATCATTTTAAGTGTTTTCCACCTCTTTGTAGGGCTGAGCATTGTTCATAGGCACCTCTCCCGAAACACTGAAACCAACGGATCACGAAGAAGACATGCAGAGAACCAGTGGTTCACGAAGAGGACACACGGAGAAACACGGTTGGTTGAATAGACGACGAAATGAACAATGCTTTTTCGAAGAACTTCGGAGAAAAACGCCTTACGACGTAAAAATGATTAAATTTGTATTGATACAAAAAGAAAGGGTTAGATTGAACCATATATCCATTACATCTACAAAAGTCTTAAGCTTCTTTCCTCACTTTTAAGGCTTTCCCCCTCCCTACAGGATTCATGAAGGAGGTCAACCAAATCTTTTTCATACTAATTCCCTTTCTTTCAAAAGCTTGAACATAAGAGTAGATTCTTACATATTCACCACATAATAGAATGCAAAAATAATACATGACTAACTTGGATAATATATATGGATTATTGTCTTCACTAGTTGCGTAGTTGGGTTACTTTTCTTGTTTCTTGTTTTTTTTGTCTAATCCCCTTTTTGGAATTGCTATGATGGATCTGATTGAATGTTTGAATCGTTTTGGATTATTCCTCTTCTCCTACTTGATCCACCCATTTCTACATATTGGGATGCTCATTAATATGAGATAAAACTTCTTTCCCAATAGAATATGGGTCTTGTGGCACTTCACTTTTCTTTATAAAGGGTGATACATTATCGTTCTTCCCATCTTTCTGAGGTGGTTCATTGGTTTTTTCCTTAGTCGGGATTTCTTTGGAGGGTGTCATATGGGGTTGAACTTCCTTGTAAATGGATTGATTCCCTCTCTTTGACCATCCCACCATGTGGGTTTACGGTGGGTCTTTTTTCCTCTATTAATCTTTGAGGATTTTGGACAATGAAAAGCTAAATGCCATGTTTTATAGCATGCTCTACATCTTAAAAGAACATGTTCATAATTCATTTTTTTGGTCAAAGAGTAATCCTTTCCTATCAAATTCAATTATGTTGGAAACCCTTTAATTAACTTCATTTCCATGCATATCCAAGGATATGTTGTTGTTGATCTAGTCTTTTTTTTTAGAACTTTGATAATGGAATTTTCCAAGGGAATTTCCTATGGATTGAAGAGAGGCTAGACCCTAAAAATGCAGGGGCAAGTTTAGGATCCTAACCCAAAAGTGATAGATGTTGTAGAAGGATCAGAGGAAGAGGTCCATGGCTACATGTAAAGACCCAAGTTTCCCCAAAACCAAGGGTTAGAGTTTATAATATGATCTTTGTTTACAAAAAATTCAAATTCCACTATGAAAAACCTCTACTGGGATGAATGAATGCTTCCTCCTTAATGATAAGGGCTCGTTTAGAAGAAATCTAGTTGTGCAAATGTACTAATTGAGGCCAAAGTCCATTAAATATTCAGACTAAACCATGAGGTATGAGGAAATATACTTGATCTAAAGTGTCTTGAGCAATTGGAAATGAATCGTTGGAGCTTCCTGAACCATAGAGTGATTTATGGGAGGGCCAGAGTTGCCACTGAGTTTTACTGCTTCACAAAAATAGTGTTTGGTTGCATGAGGCTCAGGGGGAGAACCTATGGGAGACATAATGGGGCCTGACATCACCATTGAGGAGGCCTGAATCATGGGTCGACAGAGGTCATAGAGGGCTGCTAGGGAAAATCCCTAACTACCATCCTGCACCAAACAGTTTTCAACTCCACCTTGCAAGTAACATTGTTCGTGATAGGGATCCACCCATATATTTTTTAAACGTTTTTTTTACTAAAAAATGTGTTGGAATCTAAGTGTTTAGAATAATAATACAAAATCAAGGTGGTGGTTGTCCACATGATAGAGCTTCAAAATTATTACAAAAATTCAAAGACTTTTTAGCCAAGGTTAGTGCTTTGTCTTTTTCAAAAAATAGAGCATAAAATCTACTTGTATTAACTTTATTAAGCTAACCTAGAATCAAAATTGTTTTATAGAATCATAAAAAACCCATAAATTAGACAAAGGCATGAAAAATATGGGCTTGATTTTGATCCTCTCAATGAGGATTGTCTTCTTGATCCATTCGTTCCATCACCGCATCTCCTAACTCATGTTGGACTAAATCCTCTTCTTTAGCTTCCTCAAGAACTAAACCAATTGACATCCTTTATGAATATACCCCGAAATGATTGCTCCTTGTCAATCATGTCACTATGTGATACATCATGTTGCATTCATCCTCTAGTTTTTCATTTTTCCTATTTTGTTTAACAAGTTCCAAAATTTAAGCTTGTCCAAGATTTTGGGTCTCCTTTAGAGCATGAATATGCTTTGGAATGCTAATAATTATACAGATGTTACCAAAAATCATGTTTTCATTACACCTTAGAACGTACCATGTGATTAGTAGCTCACAATAGACACATTGACCCAGATGACTATGTTCATCCATCTGTAATGAAATCCAAGGACAATGCACAACCTAAACACAACCAACCTCCACAACACTATTGGTGACCATTTTTCATTTGAAACCTTGAATTATGTTGTGGAAGATGATCAATAGAACTTAGTCCCCAAATTTCCTTCCATTGGGTCACGAGTCAAGGGCTTTTCAAGCTGCACTATTTAAACTAGGCCACCTACCAACATAGGGACTAGTTTATTTCTACCTTCATCCACCACAAGAATGATTGAGGGTGTATTAACTTGCTTCACATTCATAGTGAAGTGTACTATAGAGGCTAGGATTATTCAAGGCCTATCCTTTCCTTGTGATGACATTCCACTACTTGAAAATACATGGCTCCAATATAATTGATCCTGCACCTGGCATTGATGAAATATTTGATTAATAAACTATGTTATTGGGATGGTGGAAATCTCATATTTACGTTTAATGTCCTTTAAGATAAAAGATACCCCACACCTATCAACCTTGGGGAGCCACCTAGCTATAACAAACTACCAAGACCAAAATATATCCTATATACGAAAAAAGAAAAAAAACAAGATTTTGATATTTTTAGGATAACTTTCACTCCCAAACTCAAAATTGGACACTCTTGATACCATTACAAAATCTTAATAATAACTACAACTTTCATGTTTTGATTTTTTAAATATTCTACACTATTTTTTTTGGAACAAACATTTTAATATTTATGTGAGGAAAAACATCTTTTGAAAAGATTCATAGAATATGTTAAAGTTTTGAATGACTAGAAACACTTTGGAACAAAGTTCCAAATTTTTGAATAGCTAACCACACTTTAGATGATGAGATCACTAGTGTTTTTGTTTCATGACACGTTCTGTCCGCTCAATGAAAGAGGTTACTTTTGAATATTATATTGCTTTTGAGTACTTTATGCTATGGATAAATCTATGCATAGAAATATTTCAACCATCAAAGCTCTAATGTAAAAAAACGCAATTCAAGAAAGGAGCATTATTTCTTTATGTTGCTTTGCACATTGCTTCTTTATGATGTGTTGCACTTTGTTCATTGGTATTTTATGTTAGTTTAAATATCATGTTTTTATGATTCAGGATGATGTTTTTTTGTTTGCACAAATTTAATTGGTTTGTTGGAGTTTTTATGATTTAGGATGATGTTTTTTGTTTGCACAAATTTAATTGGTTTGTTGGAGTCTCTGATTTAAAAAATCATGACTTAGTGGCATTTAAATCATTAAAATCATTCGAAGATTTTAACCAGTCTAGTCTATACCAACCTTTAGTATATATGATTTTTTTGGTGTCTCATTCTACCAGAGAAAACTAACCTCTCGGATACCAATCCTAATAAGATTTGATGGTTTATAATAATATTAATAATATTAAATTGTGATTTGTGAATATTTATTTTATGTTAAATTGTGATTTGTGTTTATTTGTTTTTGTGTTCAATTGTGATTTCTGAATTTATATTGTTACAATTTATGTTAAATTAAAATTCCTTATTATTATATATTTATGTCAGTTGTTAATTTTCTTATATTATTTTATTGATGTTTTATGTTAAGTTGTGATTAGTGGAAGATATTTTCATATTGTACATTAATTAATTTTATATAAAAATAATTTATAAGTAATAATACAAATCTGGTATGTAAAAAAATGTTAGTTTGTTTTTAATTGTAATTGTAATTTTAAGGATTGCTGATATCAAAATCAAAGGGGTGACATTTATATAAACCATTTTATGTTATTTATTAATATTTTATATTAAATTTTGATTAAAAATATTTAGTATTAGAATTTATTTAGAATAATTTATTAACAAATTAATTTATAAATTTATAAGTAGAAGTAGAAATAAAAATAATCCATAGAAATATAGGACCATTATGATTAGTTATTTTTTTAGTCAAATTATATGGAATTATTTTAGAAAAAAAAATAGTATATGGCTAGAAAGGTACGAAAAAATAGTTAAAGACCAAACAAGATTTTGAGGCTATCATTCAATTGTGGACCACCTTGTTACTCTTAGGACCATTGTTGAGGAGTGTCACAGTAATTGAACTAATCTTCTCTATTTCTTTGTTGACTTTAGAAAAGCATTTGATATAGTGCTCAGAGGTAACCTTTGGAATACATTAGAAGAGCTAAAAGTCTCTTTTGAGTTGAGAGCTGGTATGATAAGGTCAAGTATGAGAAGGTTATTGCCAAGTTTAGGAAATCTAAGGGATAGTCAAAAGAAATTAATTGTAATATAAGAGTCAAACAAGGTTGTCCACTATCCCCTGGCATTTTTTACGTCGAGAAGCGCTCTACAGCCCATTATGAGGGAGATCTTGTAACGTTATTTGGAATATCTTGTAACGTCTGTTACTAATAAAATAATAAAATTTTAATTATCCTCCAAAATAAATGTCGTCCACAAAAACAACCTAATATGGTAGAGATGTTGTAATGTTCCAACCTAAGAAAACAATAAAAAATAAAAAATTTAATTATTCGCCAAAAACAATGTCGGTAAGAAAAACAGCACAATATGGGGTAGATGTAATGTTCCTACCTAAAAAATAATAAAAAATAAAAAAATTTGAATTATTCGCAAAAAAAATGTTGGCCTTGTCCTAAATAACCCATGGTTTTATTATACATGGTTTAGGAGGGCCTTGCAAATGGTTTTAAAATCATGTGCAAGGCCTCATAAACAACCCATGGTTTAATTGTACATGGTTTAGGAGGGCCTTGTAAATGGTTTTAAGACCATGTCCAAGGCCTCCTAAACAACCCATGGTTTTAGGAGGGCCTTGCACATGCGTTTAAAACCATGTAATAATGTTGTAATGTTGTAATGTTCATTCCTAACAAAATAAAAAATATTATATGTCGCCATAAATAATATTAAATAGTATATGTCGACCATAGATAATATTAAATATTAATAAACAAAATATTATATGTCTACCTTAAATAAAAAGATGTGTCTTTTGGTTTGAATCAAATCAATAGATCCTTGAGTACAATACTTAATAACAGGTTTGCACCTACATAGATTTGATCCATCTCGGCACTTGATAGAGCCTAGGATTTGGATCTTTGCTGGTTATATTGACATTGATAGGCTAGAGGGTTGTTTGGAAGGGGCGTGTTGTGTTGGCACGACTTTTATTGGTGTAGCTATGATCCTTATTTTCTATGCTAATGATATTTTTCTTATGGCGAGGAGCCCCTATGATCTCAACAAGCAACTAAAACTTCTCAAGGATTTTTCCTCTAGTATGAGTATGACTATTAGCAGTGAAAAAAAAGGTCATGATAATCAAATACCAAAAGATCACTTATGATAATTTCATGTGTGACAACAACAACTTGGAGGAAGTGAATCCATATAATTTTTTTTTAATCCATCTTCATAATAAGCTTAACTAGAATTATAGAAATGAGGAAATGATTAATGGAGGATGGAAATCTTATTATAGACTTGAAAATAGTTGTAAATCCGAAGACCCGTGGATTTGGGATAGGAATAAACTCCTATTTGAGACTCTCGTCACTCCTGTTATGTTCTATGGTTGTGAAGTTTGAGGTTGCCACATTTCTAGAGCATCTTGGAGAAGGATAGAGAAAATATAAAAGCACTTTATAACATGTAATCTCAAAATTAAAGGCAATACACCATTTTCGATCCTCCTAATAGAAGCAAGTCTCTCCCTAATTGAGAACATGGCTATGACTATGTACCTATTGTACAAGAACAAGACACGCAACATGGGAGATAAGAGACTTCCTAATATTTCTTCATATTCTATTTAAAACCACCTACGACTTAAGCGAGGTTGGCATAAAGATGCCAAGTCTTAGCTAAATGATTGGAGAGTCGAGGAAGAGGTCACTCTATAGAATATCGATAATATTAAAAATATTATTACATCTAAATTTAAGAAAAAGATTTGGTGTGATAAAGAGTTGGAGGATAAAAGAAAATTAAGATATTACAAGGAGGTGATCAACCATAATCTAGAAGAGCATAACTATATATTTATTTTAACTATTGTAAAGAAGAAAATCAACATTGCTAAAATAAGAACAAACTCTCATGAGATCCATAGTGAAATAGGGCGCTGGATGATTCCTAAAATACCGTGGGGCTTAAAAATTTGTTATATGTGTGATACAAAGAGAGTTAAAAACAAAAATAACTTTCTCATAGAATGTCTTACATACACCCAAATTAGAGCGCAATTCCAAAATATTTGCCACAATATTGACCTTCCTATCCTTTTCGTTCAGCATATCTATGGCAATTTAATAATGTTTCTCTTAAAGTTTTTAAGCATACACAAAATTCTAAAGAAAACCAAGTGAATCTTTTTCTTTCTAAAGTTTGACATACCAAAGTTGGTCTTAGTGAACGTTAATAACCGCCACCACTACCATCATAAATTTTATTGATGCAACAATACTAAAAACAATATATACTTATAAATTTATTTATCCCACATGAAAAAAAATATAATAGAAAAATAAATTATAAAAAATGTCACAAAAATCATGATAAAATATTGTTTCGCATATGTAATACATAAATAAATATGATAGAGAGTGAACTATAAGAATAAGGCTAAATATTAAAAGAAAATATAAGATTGAAATTTTTTGTTATAAAGATTTAATTTGTATATTTTATAATTTATGATGATGATTGCAGTTAATGTTCACTGAGATCAATTTTGGTATATTGGATTTTAAGAGGATTATTTGGATTGATGTTAGATTGTATTTCTATGCTAAAAAGTTGAGAAAGAAGTATTTCTAGGTCACTATAGTTTTGACATTTCAAAAGATTAGAGAGATTTGTATTGTAGCAAAGATTGTGGAACTGTGATCTAATGTGGGTGTAGGCAGGGCACTCTAAGAGAAAGTGACTTTCATCATCGGCACTTGTAGACTCACAAAGATAGCAAATCCTTTCCACCCACTGTGTTTTAGGAACTATCCAACGTCCTGTTTCACTATGCAACTCATGAGAATTTGTTCTTATCTTGACAAAATTTATTTTCTTCTTTACACTAATCAAGAAATAGAGAGAAATTTTATCTCCTTGATTATGGTTAATGACCTCCTTACTGTATCTTAATTTTCTTTTGGTTTCTCACTCTTTCTTGCCCCATATTTTTCATTTAAACTTAAATATGATAATATATTAACCATATAATAATTTTATGTTAATAAATTTTTTATAGAATTTATGAATAGTTTAGATCACATTATGATTGAAAATATTATTATCTTTTTTTCTCCATATGGTTCACAACCTTGAAGAGGGGTTGCTACATTTACGAGAAAAATTCTCAGGGGGCCACCCAAAGGGGCCTCATCCTATCAGCTTTGACTTCAGAGCCTAACCCAATGGAGACATCAAATGAAACCCTTATATATCTATGCATAATCACTCAATAATTTAACCCCAAAACCTTATACTTACAACTCACAACTTTCACTTACTTAAACTAACCCATCAAACATAATTAAAAATATTTAGTATTACAATCTATTATCACAATTTATACTAAATAGTATAATATACTAAATAATATAAGTGGATGTGAATCTTATGAGTAAAAAATGTGAAACACAATGCACACATGTAAAACCACTAATTTCATATGTAATAATAAATAAAAGAGAAAATAAATTATAAAAAACATTATATATATATATATATATATATATAATATTTTTTAAATATATTTGTATGAATTTAAATTATACTTTTTGTAATTATATTATAAATTAATATTATTTTATAAAATAAAAATACTTTTTAATTATGTTTTTTAAGTATATATATTGTATATGATTATTATCATTTTTTAAAACTTGATGATGATGATGGTTGACGTCTTCTGAGACCCAACTTTGTTCTATCAGACCTAAAGAAACGAATTATTTAGTTTGTTTTAAAATTGTATTTTTATGCTCAAAGAGCTTGGAGAGAAGCGTCCCGAGCTCACTATAATTTTGGCATGTTAAAAGGCTAGGAAGGTCGATATTGCAACAAAGATTATGAAATTGGCATCTAATGTGGGTGTACACAGGGCACTCTAAGAGGGAGTGACTTTCATCCTCAATGTTCATATTCTCACAGAGATGGAAGATCCTTTCCACCCATGGTGTTTTAGGAACTTCTCGACGACCTGTTTCACTACGAAGCTCATGAGAGTTCATTCTTATCTTAGATATATTAATTTTTTTCTTTGAACTAGTTAAAACAGAGAGATGCTTTCGATCTTCTAGAGTAGGGTTGATGACCTCATTATAATATCTTAATTTTCTTTTAGCCTGTAAATATTTCTCACACCACATTTTCTCTTTAAACTTAGAAGTAACAATATTTTTAATGTTATTAATATTTTGCAATGCAACATTTTCGTTGATCTTCCAATGGTTTAACCAGACCCTGGTATCTTTATACCAACCTTGCTTAAGCCTTAGGTGGTTTTGGATGGAATTTAAAGCTACATTAGGAAGTCTATGGTCTCCCATGTTATTGATTTTGTGCTTGTACAATAGGAGCCTAGTCATAGCTAGGTTCTCCACAGGGGGAAGACCCACTTCTATAAGGAGAATAGGGTAGGGTGTATTGCTTTAATTTTGAGGCTATACGTTATAAAATGTTTTTGGATTTGCTCAATATTTCTCCAAGATTCTCTAGATATGTTGCAACCCCAAAGCTCACACCCATACAAGATAATAGGAGTGACTAAAGTTTCAAAGAGGAGCTTCTTTGTATCCCACATCACAATGTTTGATGATTTACAATTATTTTCAAGACCAAAATAAGATTTCCACCCTCCATTAATCCTTTTCTCAATGCTATAGTTCTAGTTGAGCTTGTGATGAATATCAATTCCTAGGTATTTGTAAGAAGACACTTCCTCCAATTTTTTATTGTCATACACAAAATTAGCGTAAGTGTCCTTCTTAGATTTGATAATCATAACTTTTGTTTTGTCAGTGTTAACAGTCATACCCATGGTAGAGCAAAAATCCTTAAGAAGGTTTAGTTGCTTATCAAGATCAGATGGACACCTTTCCAGAAGAACAATATCGTCAGCATAGAGAAGAAGGATGATGACTATTCCAGCTAAGATCGTGCCAGCACAGCCTGGTTCCTCTAAACAACCTTCTATCTTATCGATGGAAATGCCAATTAGGGTAGGGGAGAGGGGGGAAACTTGTTTAACTCTGATATTACACTTAATATATTTCGACCACCCCTCGTTTCTCTTAAACTTGGCAATGACATTCTCGTATAACGTTATTGCGGCAGCTCTCAACTGGAAAGGACCTTTATCTCTTCTAATATATTCCATAGGTTATTTCTAAGTACCATATCGAAACCCTTTCTAAATTCCACAAAGCGACAAAAGAGATTGGATTTATCATTATGACATTCCTACACAATGATCCTAAAAGTAACAAGGTGTTTCGTTGTTGAGTGTTGCCTTCTGAAACCCGCTTGCCCTTTATCCCGCTTACCTTCTTCTTTAAGCCATATGTTGATCTTCTTTTCCAAAATAATACCATATAACTTGGCTGAGAGAGGGCTAATCATAATTGTCCGATAATTAGAGGGGTTATTTGTATATGGCACTTTTAAAAATAGGGATAATGAGGCTTTGAGTCCATGGTTTAGGGAACCCTTTCTTGACCACTTGATTGAATATCTTGTGCATGTGATGGATGAGGAAAGGACCTCCAATTTTTTATATTTTTTCCTGGTAACATTCAATGTCCTTAGCTTTTCCATTTTCCAAACGCTTAACCCCAAAATCTATGTCTTCTAATGAGAAAACTTCTTCCGTTGTGAGCAATGTTTCAAAGTTATCTATGACATTTGGGGATTCATAAAGCTTTTTAGGATAGGAATTCTAGTCATGCAAAGAAATTCTATTATTATCTTTAGTTTTTCTAGTTAAAATATGCCTCTGGAAATTCTTAGGAGACACCTTATAATAAAAACAAGTTGATTTAAATTAAATTAAATAAATATGAGTATTATTATGTATTACACTAATTCTAATTTAAAATGAAAAAATCTTAATTTCACTACATTATTATTATAATGATTAAATTTGAAAAATGGTTTTTATTTTTAAAATATGGAAATAAAAAAAATTATGTAATAATTTTAAATTTTCTATATGTGATCATTTTTAAATGCATTGCTTTTTGTTTGTTGGTTTGCTTACCCAGAGGTTGGGCCACACCAACCCTTAACATGGATGAATTTTTTGGTGTCTTTTCCTAACTAGCCCACCCCTAAGAGGAATTGAACCCTAATGTAATGTCCCCGACCCTCCGACCAACGAAGAGGATGCTACCAAACCATCAAACAACCGGGAAACTAGCCCCATGAACATGAACATACATAAAATGCTAAAATAAAATTCTTAAAACCTAAAACATGCTAAGATGCATAATCATTCACATACACCGCAGAAGCAAACATACATTTAGGCATTCAACATGTTCATCATAATTCATTAGCCATCAAATATAATTGCAAAGATGAAATAGACAAAGATACTTATCTCATAAAGAGCTTGTCCTGCAACCAGCTACGTCGCTGCAACGTTCCACCCAACCATAGGCCATTGTGCTCATCAATCTCTCAGCAACACTACCACCCTCGATCTAGGCATGATTCCCCAAGGAATAAGGGACTAAGCAGGCTTACACATAGCCAAGGTACACAAATCAGCCAATCCCACACAGTAGGGTTTACTAGGCTATCAAGGAGTTGGGAGAAGCTAAATGCTAAGCTGGTGAGCTCATGGAAGAGCTAAGGAGGCCTACACCAAAGCTAGCCTAACCTCTAAGACACCCACACACACTCGACACCAGGAATCAGTCCCTTCTCTGCTTCACAGTCCCTCAGGCCCTGACTTCCCTTACCAGTGCTCTTCCGGGGTTGTGGAGAAGAAAGCCAACCATCTAACTCTGTCTGTGTGGCTCCCCAAACCCAGGTTTCTCAAGCATACCCAGCCTTCAATCCCACTCCACACAGTCCAAAGACCAACCATTGCATGCATGCAGCAAAACAAACAGTTCACAGCTCTGTGAAGAAGGTGAAGCAATAGGGTGACAATCCCAAATGAAAAGGTGAACACCACTCAGGTTAGACAAGACGATTCAGAGTTGTTCTTGGCCCTAGCATGGCCAAAACAACTCGGCAACACCCAAAAGAGGATTGCATTCACAGCAACGAACAATGTGGGGGAAAACCACAAGAAGCCACAGTTTCAGGGGAAGAATAGCAACCAATCTCACAGCTAAGCCACGGAAACATCACACAGCCTGAAAACGAGAGAGAAGTTCTATTCTTAATCCTGGACAAGGGAAAAATAGGTACGCAGACCACAAATCTGTGAGAGTAACACACATACACATAGCCCCTGGCATGAATGGCTTACACAATCCGATAATGGGAAAAGGGAAAGCGATCCCCTGCGTGAACGGGAGGAAGAATAGATCCACAGACCAGCACCAGCAAGAAAAGGGAGAAAAAACCCCCAATCAATGGATTGTAATCCATTTTATCCCCACTCTGCCTGAGGAAAACGAACAACCCACGATCCAAGAGAGTGGACAGATCGATCAACATCCCAAACGCTGCGTGAGGAGACCACTCCCAGCCCGTGCGTGACTAAACCAGCTGGTGGAGGCACATGGGGGCAAGCCTGCCACCCACCCCTACTCAGCATTAACTGCCTCAACTAAACAGGGGTTTAAGGTTTGACACATGGCTTTTCCCCAATGGCTCCCATGGGTTAGACAATCCCCCCCTTAACCTTAGGAAATCATGTCCTTTTCATTTAACGTTGCACCATCATAGCTAGCTGTAGGTTTATTTTAATTAATGTGCATATTTACATGATGCAAAACTATTGTGTGCCGGATAGCACGATATACCATCGGCAACGATCCCGATTGTCGAAACATAACATAACCAAATCGATGGTGGGGCTTTTGCCTTTAGCTCCACACCACGATTAATTACAACATATACATCATGAATCTTTTAATGCAACCGAGGTTAGAACTAGGAATATTACACCTAACCTCCCTGCTAACGAGACCAACACTAACAACAATTGACTAATTTTTATTTGTATTTGTTGACTTTTGTTTATTAAAAATATCATTGTGACTTTTTATGTAATGTTTTGATTTTGATGTAACCATTTCCATATATTTTTATTTCAAATTATTTAGAAGGACAATTACTAATCATTATCACAAATTTTATTATATTCTTCTGATTTTTCATTTACTTTCTCAATTTATATATTTAATATAGAATTATTTACTAAAAATTATCTACTTCTTAAGGTATTTACTTATTTAAAAAAATGAATTTTCTCTTTAAATTTTTTTTTTTTTAATCTATTATAATTGATTTGAAATCATTAAAAGGATATCATTAAAAAACACCAAATCCTTAACCAATTTCCAACTTACACTTTATTTGTTAATCAAAATCTGTTAACATTCAAAAAAGGTGCAATTCACACATTTAACTACTTGATAATCCACCAAGTCATTTGGGCTCAACTAAAATATCTTCGTGATTGTAGTTAGCCAATGCTTTAAGACTATTGGACTATCTAATCTTTAATGGCTTAATGGTAATGATAAAGATTAAAATAAGATGTCATATTATTATTTATACAAACTATTCAACTTTTTTGCAAAGCTATGAAACCTCTTACATATTGTAGTTTAACGTTACGAGTGACATACAAATATTATTATTAAGAATTGAATATGCTTGATTGTTATAAACTCTCACCCATTATAATACCAAATCAAAACTCAATTGTCTATGATATGTTTTATTAAACAATTTAGCTTAATTATTTATTATTTACTTTATTATAAATATATACTTTACTAAAAAAATATAATCAAAATATTTTTATTTTTATTTTTTAATTAAAAATTACATTTATCCTCAAAATTAAAATTATAACTTCCAACCAAATCCTTAGCAAACTGGAAAATAAATACCAAACTAGAAAACATATTATTCACACAAATTCCAATAACTGATCACAAATATAAAAAAATCTAATCACACAAATATACAGAAATCCATCCTAGTGAGATTCATTTTACCTTCATGGAATTGCAGTCGCCAGCTTCCGTAGTATAGGGATACTCATATTCAGTAACGATCCCACCATTAGCTATTATATATTGGAAGGCATTGACCATAATCCCTCCCTTGCAACCTGAGTTATCTTTATTGCAATCTACCACTGTTGCTCTGACAAAGAAACCAACCAACTTCCTCATTTTTATATAGTTAATGTCCTCTACAGAAGCTATAGTCCAAAATGCCAACAACTTCCTGCAACACCCAAAAGTACGCAACACCCAATATCAGTTGTAACATCAAAGAGTATTAAAATGTTCATAAACGATCTGTACAAGCTTAGCTACCATTAACCTACCGATCTAGTGCGCTACAATTAAATATGCAAAGGTTGTATCTATTTAATATCCTATTTTGAAACTGAAATTATTCCTCAGAAAATTGATGATCATATGAACCAAATTCACTAGGTCCTTAGCGTCAATTAGAACCTGGGATATTGTGGATATTCTGTGGGATCTTAATTTACTTTTCCCCGGGAATGATACAGGGGTTATAAGAAGTTGTAGGAGGATGGATAGAGAGAAGGCTAGGGTTTGATCTCAACCTACAAATGTACCAACAATATCTTCCTCAATAAGAATCTCAATAGAAATTTAATTATCAGGTTTGAGCTCAACCTATTGAAATTTTGGACAATACTGAGAGGGGGGGTGAATCAATATTGATAACTTTTTATAATTAAAACCACTTTTGCACTAATTATTAACACACATAATCAACAATAAACACAGAATACAGATTTTATCGTGGAATCCCAATTGGGTAAACCACCAATACTTCATATTGCTGCAAAATTGTATTTACAAATAGTTTATGTCTGCTATTATAAACAAGTATGGTACTACACCCTATTTACCAGCAACTACTGGAAGGAGACTATGGACCCCTAGTTCTATTAGCTACTACACCCTATTTACCAACTACTATTGGAAGGAGGCTACAACCCCTAGATCCACCCTACCACCTTGTGATTTTTTATATGATCTTCGGATTTGCTTTATGATTTCTATCTTTGGTTCTACTTTGGTCTCTATCTACTACAGCTATATTAAACTATATCAATAGGACAATTTCTCTCACTCATCATTCTGTCTATAAATACCCTCTAACACATTTTTTGTGAGTGCGTCTCTTCACCATTACGCCTTTTCATTCTTAGATCATGCCTCTTCATGAAGACTTAATTCTTCATTCTAACAAATATTTAACTCTATTAAATTTTATCAGTCATACCTTTCTGTAACACAATTTTACCAGAATCGCCTCTGCAATGATAATTCTTCACCAGAAATTCTTCCAAATTTGCCTTTCTGCCTTCCACATTCCGCCTTCCGTATTTTGTAGGGCGGAATATGGGTTGCGGAAATCCATATTACTTTATATTTTCTTTTTCGCCTTCCGCCTTCCGCATTGCGTGGGGCAGACTCCGGGTTGCAAAAACCCATATTACTTTATATTTTGTTTTTCTCCTTCTGCATTCCGCAAGGAGGACTCTGGGTTGCAGAAACCCATATTGCTTTATATTTTCTTTTTCTCCTTCCGCCTTTCACATTCCGCAGGGCAGACTCTAGGTTGCGGAAACCCATATTACTTTATATTTTATATTTCACCTTCTGTCTTTCGCAATTTTTCTTCTGCACCATCGATCGTTTGCAGATGCTCTCTTGATCGTTGATTTGCAATCAAATGTAGATTTGCACTATAGTATTGTGGATTGCTCTATGGCTATTGATCTCTTTACAAATATAACCGGTGATCCATGATCATTGTCGATATTTTGCCTCTTGCATCATGTTCAATGGTTTTTGTCATTGCTGAACTCCTAACAATCCTCTACCTCTTGCATCATGTTCAGTGGTTTTTTTCATTGCTTAACTCCTTTGACATCAATTGAAAACTTATTTTCAACATTCTTCCCCTTTGGCATTGATGGAAACATTTTCTTGTTAGTCAATTTTCTCCCCCTTTGAAAGCAATGACGAAAGCTTCCTTCTAACAAATCCCCCTTTCATCATATCTCCCCCTGAGATTGCGCTTCCTCTTCTACAAATGTTGTAAGGAGATTACTCCCAACTTCCATCTAAGATTATCAAAAAGCTTCCTTGATTAGTGGCTTGGTAAAGATATCAACAATATGTTCTTTTGTGTCAACATACTCTAGTTTGACAACCTTTTGGGATACTTGTTCTCTTAGGAAGTGATACTTTATTGGCATGTGTTTTGTCTTGGAGTGCATGATCGGGTTTTTTGACATATTTATGGCATTGGTATTATCAAAATTTATTATTATTGGGTGCTCATACTTCACAAGTAAATCTTCTAGTGTTTGCTTCATCCAAATGACCTGGGTGCAACATGACACAGCAACAATATATTATGTCTCTATTGTGGAGAGTGAAATGGAAGATTGTTTTTTACTTAACCATGCAACCAAACAATTTCCTAGGAATAATGCTGCTACACTGGTACTTTTTCTATCATCAACACTTCCTTCCCAATCTGCATCAGTAAATGCTTTTAAGATGAAGTATTTACTTTTTGGGTACCATAACAGATACTCCATAGTACCTTTCAAATTTTTGAAAATTCTTTTTATTGTTGTTACATGTGTTTCTTTGGGGCTTAACCAAAACCTAGCAACCAAACCTACATCTTGCATCACATCTGGTCTTATAGTTGTCACATATAGCAGGCTGCTTATCATGGATCTATACATGGTATGATCCACTTCCAGAGACTCATCGTCCATACTTAATTTACAACCTGTGATCATAGGAGTACTAACAGGTTTGGAGTCTTCCATCTTAAATATTTTAAGCATGTCTTTTATGTACTTAGTTTTAGAGATAAAGATTCCTTTGTATGTTTGGTAAACTTGTAACCCCAAGAAGAATGTTCGTTCACCCAACATTGACATTTCGAATTCCTTCTTCATTTCAGAAGCAAATTTTACTCTTAGTAATTGTAAATTGCTTCCAAATATGATGTCATCTACATAAACAACAACAATGATCATATTTTCATCTTTGATTTTTAAGTAGAGATTACTTTCAGTGGCTCCTCTCTTAAATCCTTGTTGCTTTAAATAGTTGTCCAGCCTTGAAAACCAGGCCCTTGAAGCTTGTTTGAGACTATAGAGTGCCCTTTTCAGTTTGCAAACGTAGTCTCTGTTTTCTGATAATAGAAAACCTTCAGGTTGTTCAATATAAACGTCTTATTCTATTTTTCCATTCAAAAATGTAGATTTGACATCCATTTGATACACTTTAAAAATTTTATGGCATGAGAGTGCTAGAAACATTCTGATTACTTCAAGTCTTGCGACATGGGCATAAATCTTCAAAATCAATTCCTTCTACCTAAGCATACCCTTTACATACTAATATTGCCTTGTTCCTTATCACTTGACCATCTTGATTGAATTTGTTCTTGAAAACCCATTTGGTCCCTATAACATCCTTATCTTTGGGTCTTGGGACAAGTTCCCAAGTCTCATTTTTCTCAATCTAATCTAATTCTTCATTCATGGCTTTGACCGATTCATCACTTTTGTTGGCTTCTATAAAATCCTTAGGTTCCACTATTGAGAGTAGGGTTTGTTCATTAAATGGTAATTGTCTCCTTGTACTGACTCCAACATTTTTATCACCTATGATCTGTGTCTCTAGATGATTCTTTTGTATTCTTCTAGATGGAGTTTTTGTATCAAGTCTTGGGGAGTCTTCTTCACCTTCCTATGTATCTTCCTTCTCTATTCCTTCTTCTTCATCATGAGTACTTTCGTCCTTTTGCAAGTATTCTATTTCTTCATCATTTGTATTTTCAACACTATCATGACTTATTACTCTTCTTTGTTTTATATCATCTATTCTTACATCTGCACTTTCTACAATCTTGTGTAACATTTTATTGTAACATCTATATGCCTTCTTGGGGGATGAATATCCTAGAAATATTCCTTCATCAGTCCTAGAGTCAAACTTGCCAAGATCATCCTTGTTCCTTTTAATGTAACAATTACTGCCAAATACTTTAAAATATTTGACTAAGGTTGGTATTCCATAGCATATTTCATAACGATTCTTGTCCTTATTCTCTGTCAGTTGTCCTCTATTAAGTATATATACATTTGTGTATACAGCTTCTTTCCAATATGCATCTAACAGCTTTGCTTCATTAAGCATTGTTCTGGTAGCTTCTTGGATTGTTCTATTTTTCCTTTCAACAACACTGTTCTGTTGAGGAGTCTTTGCAACTGAAAAATGTCTCTTAATCCCATGTATCTCAGAAAACTCATTGAACTCATCTGAAGTAAACTCTCCCCCATTGTCTGATCTAAGAGATTTGATTTTCATATATGTCTCATTTTCAACCATTGCCTTGAAGATTTTGAACTTATCAAAGGCTTCTGATTTTTCTCTGAGAAATGTCACCCAAGTCATCCTTGTGTAATCATCAATGAGCAACATGAAATAATCTTCTCCTTGTAGGATTTTAGTTCTTGTTGATTCACATAGATTAGTGTGCACTATTTCCAGGGGATGTGAAGTCATATGTTCTTTTGTTTTAAAATTGGCTCTAGTTTGTTTCCCATGTTGACAATGTTTACAAACTGAGTTTAGAGGATTTATAATTTTAGGCAAGTCTCTTACAGCTTCCTTTTTACTTATTTTGACAAGATTGTCAAAATTTAAATATCCCAACCTTCTGTTCCATAACCAAATTTCATCAACCATACTTAAGTAACATTGATTTTCATTTTCCAAGATGTATACAGTGTTTGAATTTCTTATAGCAATGCCAACAAATCTTCTCGAGTCCTGTTTTCCCTGATTTCACATTTCTCCGAGTCAAAAATACAGATATTCCCTTGATCGCATGTTTGACTTACACTGAGGGGATTAGGCTTGAGGTTTTCTACTAGTAATACATTTTCTGCTTTGATATTGTTATTGACAACAGTTGTTCCTTTGCCAATTATCTTGGAAGACATATTGTCTCCAAATGTGACTTTACCCTTATTATCTTTTAGTTTTATGAACTTGTTCGGGTCACCTATCATGTGTTTTGTACACCCACTGTCCAAGTGCCATAGGTTTTGTTTCTCTGTTTCACATAGGGAAATCATGGAACTTTCCTTTTCTTCCCTTTCCCTCCAATACTTCTTATGTTTTGTGTCTTTAGACTTAATTTCAACAGTATTCCTTGCAAGAGTCATCAGTTTACAATCTATTTCTATATGTGTCACGTCCCCACCCCTCTACGAGAGAGAGGACACGACATTACTTCTAACAAATCCGGGCAATCTAAGCCCCATAACGTAATATAAAATGCATTGAACTTAAAAACATACACAGATTTGTAAAACATGCAATATATAGTGGAAGCAATTACATTTCATTCAAGCATTCAGCATGTTCATCGTAATTCATTAAACAAAATACCATTGCAGAGATTACACACAAGAAATACTTATCTTGAAAGAAGCTTGTCCCGCAACCAGCTATGTCGCTGCAACATTCCACCCAACCAAAATCCAGTGTGCTCATCAATATCTCAGCAGCACTTCCATCCCCGAGCTGGGCATGATTCCCACCAGGAATAAGGGAACTACAGCAGGCTCACACATAGCCAAAGACATAACAAAATTAAGCCAAGCCAAAACTAAATTTGGGTTTATTAGGATGCTAAGGAGCTAGAAAGGTTGAACTGCTAAGCTAGTGAGATCAACCATAGAGCTATGGACACCTGCACTAGATCTGGCTTGGCTTCTAAAACATCTACACGCCCAACACAAGGAAGCATCCCCTTCTCTGCTACGCAGTCCCTCGGGCTATGCCTTCCCTTCCAGTGCTCTTCAAGGTGTGCAAAGAAGAAAACCATCCCCTCTTGATCTGTCTATGAGGTTCCCTTCTACACTAGGTTTATCAAGCTAATTCAGACCCAATTCCACTCCAAACCAATTCAGACCAAGGAAAAAGATGCACACACAACAAGAGACAAAATTCTGGGTTGAGGAAAAACGTTTTGCAACCAAAAACGGATTGGTAAAATGGGGAAAAACAACCCAGAATGAGCAATTCGAATTTAGCAACGATTGTGGGCATTGCATGAGGCAAATCGACTACTAAAAATTCCAAAATCGTAATTCTTTGTTGGCCATTCACTCCATAGCACCAAAACGGATTTTTCAGGCATGCACAATGAGGAAAACGATAGCAATTCGTGAATGAAAGAGCCCAGCATTGAGCATTACCAAAACAAATTCCCATCCATGGGGAAAAATGAAGAAAATTGCTGCCTACATGAGGGAAAACGCACAGGTAGACAAAAAATGTGAAGGAGAGAGATCTCCAAGCTTCCACTGTGTGAGTAAATGGAGGACGTGGGTGAATAACAAAATGGGCATGCATTTTCTGGTGTTGACTTGCCCCATAAGTCAAAATCATGTTTCCCAAAAACGGATGGCTTCTCCAATTCAAATTTGGACTGCCATACTCTTCCCATCCCCATGCAATAACTACCTCAACCAATTTCTGGCAGAAATAAACGATTGGGTGAATAAGACAAGCAAGGTGGTTGACAGCTTGATGGGTTTTCCCCTTGACATTTGGATTTTCCCCATTGGATCAAAGGTTTGAATATTTCCCCCCTTATCGTTAGTAAATCATGCCCCCATCTCTTTAATGTTGCATTGACATAGTTGGTTGTGGGTATTTTAATTAAATTGCATATTTACATGATGTCCAAAATTATAATGTTCGTGGCTAGCACAATATACCATCGACGTCGATTTTAATCATTGAAACATAAAACGCTAAATCGATGGTGGGGATTTTGCCTTGAGTTCCACACCATGATTAATTACAATATTTACATCATATACATTTTAATGCAATTGGGGTCAAAACCGAGGTGTTACAATATGTCCATGGTTATTACATTTGCAACACTCTATGTCATATTTTTGAAGAAGTGTAAAAAGGTTATGATTTCCTTTTGGTTTGTTACTTGATGACTTCTTCTTGTATTCACGAACCTTCCCATAAGCTCTGCAATTTAAGGCTTTATGACCAAAGTTATTACGAGAGTAACAATGACCCAAAAATATTTGTTGGTATCTATTTGGTTTTTTAGGCACAATATTATTTATGTTTTTATCTTGAGAGCTTAGGGAAACTTTCTTGCTCTCTTCCTTTTTAACTGGACTCTTTAGTGCTTCGGCATAAATTTTCTTATTTCCTTCTTGATTAGTGAAAAAGAAACATTCTAGCTTCTTTTCTTTGTTAAATTCCAAGCCAGATTTATCACTTGATGATCGTTGGCTATTCAGGATGTCATCTAGAATCCTTGAGTTGTTCTCAAACTTTTTTTGGATAGATCCTTCATCAAGCTTTTTCTTGAATTGCATGATCTTTTCTTCAATTCTCTCAGATTCATGTATTCTTCTTTTGATCTACAAATTTAGGTCCTCCTCAATCCTTTTGGCATCTAGAAGTTGAGCTTCCAACTTACACTACTATATTTCGATCCAAAATCCGACAGTTTTTTCCGACGGCGCGTGGATTTTTTATTTTAACAGTGCCAAAAATCAGGAAGATAAATTTTTTTTTTGAAATGGTGGTGATCAGCGTCGCTTAAGCGACGGCTAGGCTTGATAAGCGTCACTTAAGCGACGGATAGGCTTGCAAGCGTCGCTTAAGCGACGGATATCCTCCTAAGCGTCGCTTAAGCGACGGCGCTTAAATTACTCATTCATTTAATAATG
>LPNX010277059.1:4089-17545 GCA_001517045.1 Pseudotsuga menziesii
CGATGCAGTTTTCTGAGGAGGAGTTTGTGTCTGGTTGATATCCTCTCTTTTCTTGTAGTATGGCCTAAAAAACTTTTGTGCTTCCTTTTCCTTTTCTAAGTCTATGAATTTGTTAGACAATTTCTGTACCATTTTGGCCATACCTTCGTAATCTGGTGTTTTCTCCTCTTTGGGTTTGGTAAACAATAGCGTTCTTCTTTTCTCCCCTGACTGTTCAGGATAATCTTCAATGCTCTCCCTTTCTGCTTCCACAACTTCTGCCTCTTCATACATTTCTGTCAAAGTGGGTTTGGCCGTACCTTTAGCAAACATGGCCAAGTCGGGGCCTAGAGCTGATGTATAATACTCGATTAGGACCTTTTCTGAAGGTTTATCTGCATCAGAGAAGTTTTTAAGGTATGTTGTAAACCTTTGTGTAAAACTGTGCACTTTTTCCTTCTTTTCTTTCTTCAAAGCACAAAGTCCTTTCATAAGGGCGGCATGAGTCTTTTGGACTGCATACTTAATTCTGAACATTCTCTCGAAAGTATCCCAGTCTGGGATCGAGTTGGTAGGAAATCCAAAATACCATGAAGCTGCAGCTCCTTTGAGGGTATGAGGAAAGATTCTACACACCACATATTCGTGTTCCCCAGCCCTCAAACCTTCTACCGCCAAGTAGAAACTCTGGAGATGATCATCCACCAGGATTTTATCATTTGGGTCAAACTTGGGCAGTAGATTCTCAAAGGCCTGGGGTAGGTCATGCAAAGGCGGGGTCAGGTTTAGAGGTGACCTGGCTTTCCATGCGGGCGGTGGAGGATTTGGTGGGGGTTGATTGGCGTTAACACCGGCCATGAATTGAGGTGGAGAATGTGGAGGTGAACCAACAGGGGTGTGAACAGGAGAGCTGTGAGGAGTGTCTGGGCCTACTTGGTTCAAAGGCAATTCAATCTCTTGTAAGGCGGTCTCCACAAGCTCTTGCCAGTCTCCAACCAACACCGAATCTTCTATTATAGGACAGTCTTTCTTCTTGTACTCTCTTTTAGGCAACTCGGGGATAATTGGTAACCCTCCGATCTTCTTTACATAAGCACGGGTATGTCTTCTTAGATCATTTACAATTTTGTTACGAACAGGATATAGATGTTCCTTATTTTCTTCTTCTGGGATTGGATTTCGTGGTCCACTACTTTCAGAACTGTAACCAGCAGAATAATCTCTGTAAAACGGGTTTCCTCGGCCAGCCATGCACTGGCGGCCCTCCTTCTAGCCCAAAAAATGTTGAGGCCTGGAAATTTGCAGGCGGCAACAGTAAGGGATTCTCCCCAATCAGCGTTCCCAACTAGCCCGCTGACTGTTTGGTATAGGGAATCCGTCCGGTTTGCAGTCCGGCTACCGTAGGTCAAGTAACAAACAGAGGCTTTATCAGTTGCGGCCCGACCCACCAAGTTTTTTGTATTTTGACTTAAATGAATGATATGCACATTCCTAACTAATGCAGGGCGATCCAGATGCAAGGAGCGGTCACAAAGTGATGCGCAGGTTCTTACCTCTCGTCTTACGCTCACCAGCAACCAGAACAGATACGAACAGAAATAAACTAACTACCTAAACTATCCCTAGGGAGCGAGGTTGTCATCTTAACTGAGCAATACAAAATCACATACGGTAAGAAAAAATCACAGATAGCTGCTTCTCCTCTCACGGCACATGAAAAAAAACTTATAAATACTCAAATAACCAGATAGCCGATCACTCTATAACAACGTTTATTGCTCTTAGTGAAAATGCATCCCAGAAAAATACTGAAGAATAGTTAACAAGAACTTAGGTTCAAAACATCAAATATCCTTGCAGCGAATGAAATACAGCTAAAAAAATAAATAGTTCCTCTTCAACATTATTCATTGAATTGCATCAGTACATTTCACTTCTTTACTCTTTCCAGCAGACGAAATTGCAGTTCACATAGCAAAACGAAATAGTTCCTCTTGCAAGCCAACCATTACAACCTTTTCTAAGGGAAAAAGCCCTCTTTTCATCAGGCTTCCAGCTATTTAAACTACCAGTTTTGTCTCTTGGGCTACCCTCAGCGTGTGACCTTTCAGCGTCCCTTGACGATTCAGTTTCTTCTCTGGCCATTGTGTTTTCCTCAATCATTTCAATAGACGCTTTACTCTCTGACAGTAACTGCTGAAAACGCCTCATCGACGCCTCTGTCATCCGCTTGGATCGTCCTTTTCCTTGCCGTAGGCCGTTCTAGCGATCCATGTGATTTTCCCTGCATACAATTTTAGTGCATTATCCACTAACTTGAGACATTGGGCATCGAAAACTTTTAACTATGGTCCAAAAAAAAAAAAAAAATCCACAAGAGCTGGCCTGGTTCATCCGGGAGCAACCTCAGGGTAAAGTGAATCGGCAGTCGGGCAGTACTTGGGTCGGACGGGACGAGGCCTCTGCACCGGATGGGAGAAGGCTCCAGGAGCCGCAACGGCGGAGGAGCGTAAGAAGCGGGTGGGTGGTAACGCAGGAGACCATGGGAATCAGACGGCGGAGAGGAGTGGATCGGAGGATAGAATACTATGCCACCCGCAACGGCGGATAGGACGCAGGTCCGAGACCGGCGATGAGGGAGACGGAAAGCTCGGGTGATGGATGGCTGGTCGGACGTCGGATAAAACTCGCGTCGGCGGTTGACTTCATCTACCCAGCCGCAACGTCGGGTGAGTAAAAACTCAGGAAGAGCGATTTGGGACAATGAATCGGGCGTCGGATGAAAGTGCGATCGGGCGGAGAGTTTGATCCATGATCCGCAACGGCAGATGAGTGAGAGCTCAGCCTCTTCTGCAAGAGGCCCGATCCAAAGAAGAAAAACAACAATGCTAAGGCTCAAATGTGGCCAAAAAACAAAATCTCGCTAAGGCACACTTCCACATTCTATGGGCATTAAAAAACAGACCCTACGACCAATACTGAGCTAAACGAAGCAAGCACAAGATGGGAGTTTAACTTCAAACGCAAGGATATGCCCAAATACGTCAAGCTCTCAACAGTCAATCAAGCAAATAATGATAAGGAGGGGTCCCAGAGTTTAAATGAAAGACTAAAATCGGGGAAAATGGTTGCGGCAGCAACAGAAGGTTAAGGGATAAAAGAGAGACATGTAACTTGGAAATTTTTTTAGAAAATCTTTAAAAGAAAGTACTTATCAGAACAATATTATGAAGAAAAAGAAAAATAATTTTATGAACTAAGGCTAGGAGCCATGACAATGAAATAAATTTATAGTAAGTTCTTAAGCCTACTTCGTTATGTTCCCTATTTAATTGATGAGAAACCTAAAATTCAGCGATTCATCAGTTGTTTTCCCATCATGTTCAAAGAAAGGATCGAGTATGACAATTTGAATATGCTAGAGGACAAAATGAGGAAGGATAACTTTTGTTATGACAAAAAAAAGAATAAAACGAAAAGTATACCTACTTGGAAAAACTATAGAGGGTATCAGGAAATAACTATAAAGGGTATCAGGGTAATAATTAGGAAAGCTTTAAAACCTCTACAATTGTTCTTAATAAAAACCTAGCACAAAAAAACTCTTAAAATGTTGGAAGTGTGGAGGGCCACACTGCTTTAAAGACTATCAAACAAGGAAAAATATTTTTAATATTCAATCTATCCAGGAAGCAATCATAGTTGGGGACATGGATAAGAGCATGCCTAGGATTTGCACTGCATTGGAAAATCAGTAAGTAGACCACCGTACTTCTATGGTTGTAATTGAAGGTATGATAAACAATCAGCCTATCTCTATTTTAATTGATCCATGTGCAAGCCTGAGCTATATATCACCTAGAATATTTGATTTATGGAATTTGGTACCTGAAAATTTTGTCAATTCATGGCTAGTATAGTTAGCCATAGGTACGAAATAGAAAGTTACTAGTCTTGTTAGAAATTGTAAAGTGATGATGAATTGTTTCCTTACTCATGTTAATGTAAATATCCTACCTTTAGGATCCTATGACTTATTAATAGGAATGGATTGGCTAGAGGAATATAAACATATGTTATTTTTTTTTATAAAACGTTTACTTGTACTGATGATAATGGAAACAATATAAAAGTTAAAGGGGCCCCCGGGAAGGTGACCATCCAAGAAATATCTGCATTACAAATGAAAATATCAGTAAGAAAAGGATGTAAAGTGTTTGCAGTCTATATAATGAATGTTAATGAAAACGATAACAAAATTAATCTATAATACATACCAGTCTTGAAAGAGTTTGAAGACATATTTTCGAAAGAAGTCCCTAGACATCCTTAGAAAAGAGATATTGAATTCACAATCAATCTTATACCTAGACTGGTGCCAGCATAGAAATCTCCATATAGAATGAATATAATAGAACTTACAAAGATAAAATAACAACAACAAGAAATAATCTAGAAAAAGTACATTCGACCAAGTTTCTCTCCCTGGGGAGCATCAGTATTCCATGGAGCAAATATCTTCTCGAAGATAGAATTAAGGTTGGGTTACCATCAAGTATGAATAAAATATGAGGACACATTTAAAACAACATTTAGGACTCATTACGGTCACTATGAGTTTGTCATAATGCCTTTTTGGTTGAAAAATGCACCTACTGCATTTATGTGTTTAATGAACAGTATATTAAGAAACTACCTAGATAAGTTTGTGGTTTTCTTCATCAAAAACTACTTCTCTACTCTAATAACTAACAAGAACATAAATAACATTTAAGAATAGTTTTGCAAGTACCAAGAGAACAACAAATTTATGCAAAATTCAGTAAATGTGATTTCTTTAAAGATAAGATTCAGTACCTTGGACACGTAGTGTCCAATGATGGAATCTCATTTGATTTAGAAAAGGTGAAGGCCATCATGGAATGGCTGGTTCCTAAAAATGTATCTGACATCAGATCATTTATGGAAATTCTGGATACTACAGGAAGTTCATATAAGCCTTTTCTAAGATTTTGTACCCCATAACTTCCTTACAAAAGAAATATAAAAGTTTGAATGGAATAAAAAATTCATCGAGAGCTTTAACAAACTAAAACACCTATTAACTATCGCCTCGATCCTAAAAATTGTTTATCCATTCAAGGATTTTTTTGTATGTACTAATGCTTGCAATGAAGGGCTAGGCGAAGTTTTATTACATGAAAAATATGTTCTGGCATATGAATCCTAGAAATTAATTAAAGAACATGAGAAAAACTATGCAACACATGATTTAGAACTTGTTGTTATAATTCACACCTTGAAAACGTGGAGACGTTACCTAATTGGAAGAAAAATTATACTTATGTCAGATAACATAAGTCTTAAATATTTATTTGACTAACAAAATTTGAATGCAAGATAGGCCAAATGGTTGTCCTTTTTAAGTGAATATGATTTTGAAATCAAACATATAAAGAGAAAAGAAAATAAAGTAGCAGGTGGTCTAAGTCATCATGTGAATTTATTGTTTGCAAGCAGTAGATATGAATTTGATTTGGGAAATCATATTTTAAGTGCTTAAATTTTTTATAGGGAATATCAGATTTTAAAGGAAAATACTGCTAAAAATGAACAAAATCAATTAAAAATAGATTTCAACCTAAACCAACAAGGATTGTTGCTGCATAAAAACAGGTGGTACATACCAAACATAACGGAAATTAAACTTACAAGCATGAATTAACTACATAAAATACCATATTCATGGCATCTTGGATACCAAAAAATGACCACTATCATCACAAACATTTCTTCTAGCCAAAAATGAAGAAAGAATTGGCAGAATATTTAGCTCAATGTCTAGAATGTCAGCAATTTAAGGTAGAACATCAACATCCAACAAGATTGTTGTATCCACTATACATCCTGGAATGGAAGTGGGAAACAATTAGCATGGATTTCATCGTCGGACTACCAAAGAATTTCAGACAACATGATTCCATCATGGTTGTAGTTGACAAATTAAGTAAGGATGCTCATTTTAATCCTGTTAAATCGACATATAAAGTTGTTAACATTGCAGATATTTTCATGAAAGAAATATTCAACTACATGGTGTACCGAAAGTTATAGTCTCAAATAGAGGCACAAAGTTTACAGGTAACTTCTGGAAATCCTTCTTCAAAGGTTTGGGCACATAGTTAAATTTTAGTACTGCATATCATCCACAAACAGATGCGAATAATGAAAGATTAAATCAAGTCTTATAGGACATGCTAAGGAAGTATGTCATGGACAAACTAGGTAAATGGGAAGATTACCTACACTCAGTCGAATTTGTATATAATAATAATTGTCAAGTTTCTGCAAGAATGAGTCCATTTGAAATATTATATGGGCATAAGTGTAAATACTCCAATTTCATGGAGTAACCCAATGGATAAATTAATGTTAGGAACAAACTTATTAGAAGATATCAAACTAACCATGAAACAGGTACAACAAAACTTGAAGGCTTCCCAGGACAGGAAGAAAAGTTATGTTGACTTAAAAGGAACTCCTAGAGAGTTCCAAGTGGGTGATCATGTGTACATAAAGGTAAATCCAAAGAAAAGTACCTTCATATTGGGAAAGTATAAAAAATTTGCACCCAAGTATTGTGTGCTATTAGTGCCATAAATTGTTCCCAGACTACAAGAGAACAAGCCAACACAATCTCAATAATCACAATAAAGTAAAATAGGTTTTTCTAGGGTTTTGGTTGAACAGTTTGAAGACAAGAGGGAAAACATTCATAAGACCAAAGCAAACACTAAATCATGAACATTTGAATGACTAAGATGCATAACATATAAACCATAATTCAAACAGAATAAACACAGTACTAAGTTTCACCCACAGTTAGCAAGCATTTCAAGCATAAAAACATTAATCATGAAATGAATATACCAACTAAGTAATTAACAAAAATTAGAAATGAAACTAGTCAATAATATAAAGGGAATATAGTGCATACATTTCATAGTTCAGTCATCAAAAAAACATAAGAGTCTTTACACTTATCTCATAAACAAAGCCTGATAGCCTCCCCTTGTCAGCAAAAATTGAACCCTTGGTTCTTTTTTCAACTTACATTTATCATGTTCCTTCAAAAACAGTTGCATAACTAAACCCTAACTACTTTTCAAGTTATCTATCGAACTATTCAATATAAACTTTATCATTATACAAAATGGAATTACTTTTTTAACTAACTAATAACTACTCCTGTCAAAGTACATTTACAAATATTTTGCTACTTCAGCTAGAAGAGCAATTCCCTCTAATGCTTGAGCTTTCCTTCTATCTTTCAAGTGGTCTTCTTCCAAGGCTACAACTCTCTTTGTAACTCCTCCTTTTGCTGAGTCAGTTCCTGGATAGTCTGCCTTAGTTATGTAAATTGATTTTGTTTCTGTCTTTTTATTTTAAGAGCCTCTTTAGAAACTGCAATCAAATCCTGGTAATGACTGTTCACTTCTTCCAGGTCTTCTCTAAGTACCCTATTTGCAGCTACTAATCCATCATTGGTTTCACGCATATATTTAATTTGATGCTTGTATTGATTAATGCTCCTTTGTAGATTTTCCTTTTCAGAATCAATACATTTATATCCTGATATTGTTTGCATCCCTTCAAGAATCCATGGTATTTTTAGCTTCTTGTATATTTCTTCATCCTCATTCATAAGCTTTGTGAAGGTCATAGGAACCTCTGGCTATTCTTCAGCTTCAATACTGCACTAAACTTCTTCTCCAATTATCTCTCTTTTCTCCATACAAGAATTCTTTATATCATTCTTTTGTTGTTCTTGAATCATCTATTTTCAAACCTCCATGAAGATATCTGAAATCTTAGTATCAGTGAAAACTGGTTTTTCTTTTGATACTATTGGTTTTTTACCTTTTATAACTTCTTTGTTTTCATCCTCACTATCTTCCAATTTCTCCTGAGATGATGAATCTTCTATTACTGTAATATTTTCATCAGCCAATTTGGGATTTAATAGTTTCTTCATGTTTAACCTAAGCTTGTTCTTCGTCCTTGTCTTAGGTCTCCAGACTGCTCCAACCTCTACTAACATTTTTTGAACCTTTCCTTGATGAGTTATTGAAGCAAATTCAACAAATTTCATTCTTTTATTTCTTGACATTGTTTCCTTTTTGGAATGAGTGTATACTTCTTGCTTAGAACAAACACTAGCTTCATTATTAACAAGAAATCTAACCTCATCAGATAGGTATTTTTCATCCTCTTCAGACAATACTGTAATGGGGCTCTGCTTTTGCTCCTTAACCTCTTCCCTTACATTTTGATTTGATTCTGCAGGTAACATCTCTTCCACTGGCTTAACTTCCTTCATCTCTGACTGTAAAACTTTGCTTTTCTCAACATTAACTCGTTGTCCAAGCTCAATGTTTTCATTTTCCTGATTCGAAGCTTCTCCTAGTTTATCAGCTTCTTCATCTTTGACTATGACCTTCTTTTTGAGTTTCTTGATCAAAATTTGACCCTTATCCAACTGTCTCTTTTGAGCATAATCCTCCTTCTCAGTTTTGAAACCATACCAAATAAGAAGTATTCCCATGTATTCTCTCTTTTCTACAATATAGTACTTATGATCAATTTTATGAGCCCATGGTGAAAAACTGATTGTTTTGTATGATCCTGATGTTCTTTCACCCTACATGACATCTTCTGCAATATTTTCAAAAATAAGAAAGGAAGATTCATTTTAGATTCATGACTAAGATGTTGAAGGAATCTAAAATGATACTTAAACACAAAGGAAAATCTTCCCTCATAGGTGACATAGCTTTGTAAGATTTTGATAGGCTCAATCCACTCAGGTTTAAACTTTTGAATAGGAACACCCTTTCCCCAATACGCTACTACATCTAGAAGTAGATATCTCTAAGCATCAAAGGTGAAGGGAACCTTTTTGAACCAGAATTATCCCTCATACAGAATTCTTGTTGCTTCGACTGCTAGTAACTCCCTCGTTAGTTTGAACTTCAAAGTGTCAAAAGACACTACATCCTTGTCTAAACATTGAGCAAACTTGTAAGAAACCTCAGAATGATAACCTTCAATCTTTTCAAATAACACTAAGCATCCTGCTTCTGCAAACAATTGTGCACAGTCTGGAAAGTTTTTTACCCAGCTTAAGTCTAAGGGTTCTGCCCTATTGGTCTTTCCACTCTTTTTCGTTTTTAAATTTTGTCAAACAACTTCTATTGATAAAACATAGCTTGACTGTCTTCAAATTTTGTTAAACTGACAGAAAATACTATATATGGGAACCCAAAAGACCCTAATCTGAATTCTTTGGTTTAAATGATAAATAATTTAAACTCATTGACTAAGAATTCATCATTTAGCATGAATTAGGTTTAAAAACTAATACTCTATCATCAATTCTGTCATTAGTCATTTATTTAGAAAAAAACCCAAATTAACGAACCTTGGTAATGGTTCGCAGACTACCTGTTAAAATGACTAATCCAAGTGCTAGAATCTTAGTCTCTCAACTGTCAGGTGTCGAATTGCATGCTCCAATCTTCTCTGACCGGTTTGACCACTCCAGGAAACCACTCCTGAAAGCCCTAATTTTCGCTCTGTTTCAAAATTCCGATTACTAAGCGCTGATTTTTTGCCATGACCTTCACCTGCTCAATGTGCACTTAAGGGAAAAACATAAGTCAACACACCTTTGTCTCATCATGGTCTATTATCATTATTGCATCAGCTCTACAAGAAACCGCCACTATTCACCTTCATGATGATATTCACACCTGTCACAGTGATTAATCTACAAGAGACACGTATCAAATCCATCACATAGTATGATTGACATCTTATGTGTGAGAATCCTGAAGAAAACTAAATCGGAAATGATGATTTTTAGCTCGCGTCACTTTCTTGTAGCGCCTGTGTGAATTTGTTTATGACTTGCGATACAAGAAAGTCTAGGTTAATTATTTGAAAAAATTAAGCTAATGATAAAGGTTTAAACTTGGTTTAGGAGTCCTCTTTAAGCTTTTATGTTATGTTTTAGAATTTTTAATCCATATAATCCTTCTATAAGCCCTCTGATTATGAAATCAAACCAAAACTTGTAAAAATAAACCTAGAAATCAAATAACATGAAAGTTAAAGGGAAAAAATTCAAACTATCCCAATCAACAAAAAAATTCTAAAAGTAAAGAGTAAAATCAAACTTCAAAACATAAACAAAAGTATTAAAAGATGGAAAACAAAAACATGAACTAACATGTGCCATTTGAAATTCTACCTAAATTAGGGTCGGTTGCATACCAGTTAGCCCTACCACCCAATATTAAAGTGCACAGTGTGTTTCATGTTTCTATATTTAAAAGGTATGTTCATGATGTTTCTCATGTGATTGATTGCAATGTAATCCAAGTGGAAACTAAGGGAGAGTTCCAAGTGGGACTGGGGCACATTCTTGATAGGAGAAAAATCTTACTCTGGAACTGTACCATGAGAAAAGTAAAGGTGCAATGGAAGCACCTTAGTCTGAAAGAAGCTACTTGGGAGCTGGAAAGTAATATGTAGAAGGCATATCCAAACTTGTTCTAAGAAGCTGGCATGGAAGAATAAAAAAAAAAGTTATAACACTGAGGACGATGTTATATTTTAAGGGGAGATGTATGTAATACACCTTGAATGAATAATTATTATTAATTTTGTTGGAAAATACATTATTGATTATTTTTATTATTTTTTATAGGAAAGTAAAAAATAAAACAGTTGTAATTAAAACATTTTTATTTAATAAAATATGTTGAAGGGAAACAATAGCCGATATAGTTGTTGAAGAGTGTTTGCTGACCCACAAGAGGAAATATACAATGGAAAAAAACACTGAGTGAGAACTCAAGATGCAGGAGGCATCATCCCCAAAAATCAGGTCTGCACTCCTAGTTGAGTGCTAAAGAGTGAGAGGCTCATAAATGAACAAGTCCTAGGAAAAATACTATATATTAGTATGTCCATGAGAAGTAGGAGGATAGCATTGGATGGGGATTAACATCTCTAAAATGCAAGAGATGGCGCATCGAAATATTTTTCTCTTGTGGTTCAGCAAAAAGGCTCGGGGGTTCTGAAGCAGGTAATTTGGGTGCTCTGGGAGTTGGTTGGGAGGAACAACTTCTCTACTTTTGTTTTCCCAGCATTGGTTCCAGGTCCCTACTCTATTTTCTTATGATTGATTTTAGTTGTAGTGGAATGTGTATTTTAATGTTTAATTGCAGTTATAATTCTACACAGCAGTGTTTATGCATTTATGTAGAACAACTATCTATGTTTTTTCATATTATATTCAATCTATACAATGTTAGATTACTTCTTAATGCATCTATGGTCAAGCATCCATCCCCGCATCAAGGACTGCTAGAAATGTTATTATTGTGGTAATTAGTAAGTCTTTCTAAGCATAATTAGTTAGGTATGGATATTGTTGAGCTATTATGGTTTCCAAACCAATACTCAAATGATTTAGAATTGATGAGTTTGCATCTAACATATTGAATCCTTTGTTTTAAAATGTACCATGTATTCCTACTTTTAACTATGTTTTCCTGTCTATATCGATTCATCTTACATCCTCCTTAATTCTGCTTCTTGGATTTAGAATATCAAATGAAATGATAATGTTGGTTTATGGTATAGATCCGTGATTGTCAATATTGCAATTGAAATCCAATTACATAGAGAAACCCTTAATTTTTTGTTTAAATCCATAATCAACTTCATGCATTTTAGATTCACGACTATTAAATCATGTACAAAATGATGGAATCAAGAAAGGTTAAGCATCATGATAATATTCAAATATAATTAACTTATAGTAAAAGAAAACCCCAAGTTTTTAAACCAAAACCTTTTGAATCTGCATTGTTAAAAAGTTGATCTACAAGGTTACTTATTGATATGCAAATGGAATCATATCGATGACTAATATCTAATCTGCAATGAGATCAATGACTCACATGAGTTGTGAAATATAGATTTGCGGAAGAATGATTTCAAAAATTTGAAAGGAAACCTGCAATCTACAAGGTTAATTGTTGACCCACAAAGGAAATGAGATTGACGGTTGATATCTAAGTTACAATGAGTGTGACAGATCACATGAGTTGCAGAATATGTACTTGCGGAAGAAAATTCTCAAAAATTTGAAAGGAAACCCGAAATCTGCAAGGTTAATTGTTGATCTACAAAGGAAATCAAATCAATGGCTGAGATATAAGTCGCAACAAGATCAACCAAACATAGTAGTTATGGAAGATGGATTTGTGGAAGAAACATTTCAAAAAATTTGAAAGGAAACATGCAATCCACAATCCACAAGGTTGATTGTTGATCCTCAAATAAAATCATATCATCGGATGAGATCTAATCTACAAGGAGATGGATGGCTCACAGGAATTGCGGAAGGCAAAATTGTGGAATCCTAGTTTAGAAAATTTGGATGGCGCACCTAAAATATGCAATCCACATTGCAGAAGGTGTTGATCCATGAATAAATTAGATCAATAGCTAGGATCAAATACGCAAGAATATCAATGACCGACATGAGTTGCGAAAGGTTGATTGTGGAATGATAAAATTGTAAAAAGTTAAATTTATGACCCGCAATATGTAATCTGCATTGCAAAAGGATCGTTACGGAACGCTATTTGAGGAAAGATATTAATCACAGAAAGATCATGTTTATTATTTGATGTGTATTTCTACAATCCGCAATTTATGGAAAGCTAATTTTAGAATCTTATTTGTGGAAAGTAAATGGTAGAAGAAATTTTCTAAAATGTTTTATCTAAGTCCCGCGATCCACAATCTGTATTGTGAAAGGATCATTGTCGAAGGATAATTGTGGAGGGTTAATTTGGTTTACAGTCTAAATTAAATCCCACAACCCTAATCCACATTGTAGAAGGATTTTTGTGGAGGGAAATCCTGCGGAATGGTTAATCCAGAAGGATAAGTGTAGAAATAATAGTTGTAAACTCAGAAAACATGTTTAAACAGTGAAGTGTTTTGAAAACTAATTATTTAGAATTGGATTCTAAGGTTTTAAGGAAAGGATGATCAAATTTATAATGCCAAGTTTATGTAATAAACTCTCTAATGTTCAATAATTCCCTATGACAATTCGGGACTTTATTAATGTGTCTATAGATATATGCTATAGAAGTATTTTTTATTATGGAATTTGAGTTATGTTACTTCTCTCTCTCTCTCGCTCTCTATCTCTCTCTCTCACACACACACACATAAAAAAAAACATACACATCCCTATCTATCCACTTGCCACTAACATCCCCTCTCCTCCACTCTCTCTCACTCCCCAAACCATCCAACTACACCTAACCCACACTCCCCTTTCTATATACCAACCCCCCCTCTCTCTCTCTCTCTCTCTCTCTCTCTC
>LPNX010277064.1:3346-37832 GCA_001517045.1 Pseudotsuga menziesii
GGGTGTGTAGTTGGAGTGTCATTAATGTTTGAATTCACTCCCGGGCTTTTGCTCCAAAGGAGTTTACATGACTAGGACCTCGAGTACTGCCTTAACCGATGGTGCCAGAATCAATAATTCTTGGAAACCTCTCATTTGCTCCTTACAAACCACTAAACACCTTCAAACCAATTCTTAAGTTTTGGTTTTCCTGCCTCACCTTTCCCCTAAGCCTTCTTTGGACTTTGAAAACCTCCGCCCTCCTCCTTCTAGATCATTCCTAATTGCTCTAGTCTTTAGATTTAGGCTAAATTAAAATTAAATACAAAAAATAATAAAACTCTCAAAAATTTAAATTAAAATTTAATTCATATACAAAAACTTTTAAAAACTTATAATTAATAAAATTAACAAAGTTAAAATTAAAATTTTAAAATCTATAATTAAAATTTCTAAAAAACTTCTAACTAAAATATAATTAACAATTCTAAAAGATTTTTAAATACTTTTAAAACTTTTAAAAGAAAAATTTTCAAAACAAAACCTAAAATTTTTTAATTAAAAAGCTTTAATAACTTAATTTCTAGTTCTAATTTCTCTAGTTCTTAGGTTTAGGTTAGATTAAAAATTAATTAAATATAATAATTCTTTCAAAATACTTAAATTAGATTTCAATTTATATATAAAAAACTTTTTTTAAAAATTGTAATTAATAAAATTAACAAAGTTAAATTTATTTTTAAATTTATTTTAAAATTGAAACCTTTAAAAAACTTCTAAATTATAATATAATTAACCATTCTAATTGATTTTTATAAGTAAATACTTTTAAAAAACTTTTAAAGAAAAATTTAATTCAAAACTTAAAAATTATATTAAAAGTTTTTAAATAACTTACTTTAAGGAAAAAAAATTTAGGTTTAAAATGTTGTATTAAGAACTTTTTAATAAAAATTTTCTTAAAAAACCCTAATTTTCAACTCCATAATTTGTAAAAAATTTTAAAACAAAATTAAAAATTGTTTATGTTTTACTAAGCCGACCCTTCTGATACATTTCTTACCTTAAACCCAATGATTCATATTTAACTACTCGGGCATGTTACACATTTCCTCACGCTTTTAACTGTCTCTTGATGATGATCCCAGAGTAGGGATCGAAACGTCGAGTTCTCCAACCTTCGAACGCAGTTCCTCTTTACTCAACACCTATACTGTTTGGCAGGTAGTAGTGATCAATAACACTGTCCCCCCATTGTTGACCGTAAAGAATGAAAATTTTATGTTGTCTATTATAGTCTCTAGTAGAATACAAGTGAAGAATATGGATGTTTACCTATAACCATTGATCAAAGAGTTTAAGGAATTATGGAAAGGGTTACACGTATATGATGTATCGAGATGCGTCCCATCAGAGAGGAATTTTATGTTGTATAGCATATGTGTACACCACGCATGATTGATTATTTGGGGTTGGGAGTTTGCTCAGGTATATATGTTGTTTGATTTGTTTATATTCAAAGCAATATTTTTTTGGCATATTTAATTCATTGAAACTATCTTGATCTCCAACACTAACCGTGTGCTCTATATACCATATCATCGTAGGTCTTGTAACAAAAGGTTATCATGGATGTAAATTTTGTGGCCATTCTATAAAGGCTAGGTGGTCCAAATACCTACGAAAGGAAGTGTACGACTTCTATAGGGTATTCCTCCCAGAAAACCACCCTTATAGAAGAGCATCATATGCTTTAAATGGTAAACCAGTGAGAACCAAAATGCTTGAAATAATGACACCGACTGACTGGCTTAAGTCATATGACAGAGAGAAGGAGAAGGAAATTGCAAAGATGTTTGATTAAAATGGGGAACCTATGTTCGATGATCATGAATTATTCAACGCCTATGATGAGAAAATTCCCAAAGGGATGAAAATGAAATTGATATTTTATGAGCTCCCATATTGGGAGCATCTTAATATTGCTCACTTACTAGATCATGTGCATATTTTTAAAAATGTTTCAAGTTCTTTGCGGACTCACAAATAATCCGAAAAGAAGGACAAGTTGTCTTCCAGGAGATATCTTATTTATTCAATACAAAAATGAAGCATTGACAAAGACAAGAAAATAGAGGAGAGGATGGCCACTCTTTTGAATTTAAAAAAGGTGATGTCCCATGGATTTTGAAGAAAGAAGATCTTAATTTGGCATAGGAACTTATATTGGGCATGAAGGTGTCATCATTTTATGGGTCTTCTCTACGACGTTGCTTCACTACAGACAAAAAGTTGCTAAGTTTGAAATCACATGACCATCTCAACCTTCTAATGGTACGTATAATGTCAAAAAATGTTTTTATTATTCTTTTTTATCTTTTACCACACAAGTTAAATTGAAAATAATTGTTTGTGTTTACTTTGTAGTGTCATTATCCATTGTTTTTGCGTGGGTGTGTGAACCATGACTTTCTCGATGACCTATAGTGTGCTATATCTAGACTATATGCATTTGTATGATGGATCACATCAAAGGAGATTTACATTTCTAACATTACCCGGTGGCGTTAAGAGATAGAAGATATTGTTTGTATGCTTGAGAATGAACTAGAGTTTCATGGAATTGCAGATTCGTCTTCTAATTCACCTAGCCAATGAAGTTGAATTAGTCAGGGTGGTCTCATGCCGTTGGATGTTCTTCTTGGAGAGGTACATGAAAAAATTGAAGGGATTGGTTTGGTAGAGAGAAAACCTTGAGGGGGCTATGGCAGAGGGGTACATAGTATATGAGTTGTTCTATTATGCCAGTGAGTACATCAAGCAAATCGACCACACACCAGGCATAGTGATTTGGGATGATGAACCGATGAGGACAAAAAGGAAGGAGAGTTACTGGAGACAAAATAAAAAATGTGATTGATAAGGAGTTAATCAACTTTCCATTGGTTCGGATCTTTCTATTGATTCGAGCTTTGATATTTGTCATTGTAAAGTGAGTTATTGTCAACAAAATTAAAATGACAAAAGATACATTGATAGGTCATATTAATGTTGATATTTACATTTTTTTTATCATGTTCATATTCATATATTATAATAATAATAATATTACATGGTAATACTTGAATTTTTTGTTATAATGTTTGGAAATTAGACTTATAAATTAAACAAGATGAATATATAATTAAGTTATACACAACATTATACGATGACAAGATGATTTTCTTATTAAAAACCATTATTTATAATTTCATAATGCTCAACATATACTTGCAACAAAATAAATATACTATTATATAAGTATAATATTATGTCAAATATTACTACATTATTAAGAAAATTACAATAAATTATAGTATCCATAGAAATTATATAAGAACAAAATGAGCACAAAAAAAATTACATAAACATAATACTATGACAAACTATAAAAACTTTATAAACATGGTACTATGAAAAAATATACAACGATAATAAATATTCATAGAGTCGCCACAAATTCATCCATAATTTAGAATGCAAAATTATGATGTTTTTGTCAACTAAATTAATACTTAGTGATTTAAAGATCAGCATGATTTCGAATAGTACAAAGTTCTTTTAGTATGTAAGCATACGATCATCATCATTTTCAACACCTAACAAACATAAACATACCATTATTATCAATGTCAACATCTAACAAACATAAAAATAAACACCATCATATATACCATTATACCATCATTAACATAAAACTGAAAGTATGCACGAACATACCATCATAAGCATTACATCACATATTCATGCAACATATAAAACTAATAGATTTAAACATCATCTAACACACATTACTAATAATGCACATAAACACAATTAACGTTCCATGATCATCATTTTCACCACATAAATAAATAAACATCAAAAACAACATAAACATGAAAAATGCAGTATATATATATATATATATTTATATATATACATATCAAAGTCATGATAAAATATGTCAAATATAATAATATATCTCTAGTGCAATAACTGCTATGAGATATCTACTCCACCTCCACCACCAGAGGCATCATCGACATCTCTCCGACCAGAGCTAGATGCATCATCACCTCCACCAATAAATCCATAGGCAGTATCATCACCTCTGCCAACAGAGCCATATGCATTAGTACCTATACCAAAACTAAAAAGAGGTCTAAGAGCAAGAGGGATAGGTCCATCAAGACAAAGTGTACAACCCTCTCTAAGCATCTCTAAAATAGAAATGGGTGAAGTAGGAACTAGTGGATGGTCAGGATGATGAGTAGGACTGAAGGGTCGGTTGAGCAGGAGTAGAGGACATGATGGCGTAATATTAGGAGGCAGGTTGAGTAGGAGTAGAGGACTAGATGACGTCGAAGGAGGACATAATGGAGGAGGAGGTGAATGAGACGTCGAAGGTGGAGGAGGAGGAGGTGGATGAGATGTCGAAGGTGAAGAGGGAGGAGGTGGAGGCTCATAAGGAGGTGCAGTGCTTACAGAGGCTATGCCACTAGTCAAAGCAGCTGGTGGAGGAGGTGGACCATTCGACAGAGGATATCCTCCCTCATCCGACGATGAAATACTATAATGGATACCATCTAAAATATTGCATGCACAAAAAATGTGTTGCGCCAAGCTCCTCATATCACAAGGAAGCATCCTCCACAACTCTGCACGACGAGGGTCCCTAATAATGTACCTCACCTGGGCAGGACGAACCCCTCGATGCTACAACATTGTAGACAGCCTGTCTGTGATGTTTTATCGAAAGGCTCTCATTTTGATTGCTCGAAGGATAGTTATGGCTAAATGGGGTGCCTTGAAATGAGCTACTTCTAGATCCATATCTTCCTCATCTTGAACCAGTGGAGGTGGTACATCAACATCAAATGTACCAACATCTGTAAATATATAGTACACAATAATAATTAGACAATTTCATTAAACATGACTCTAATATAACAATTTAAAATAATTTTCTTTTGTATTAAGTATAAAAAGAATAAAATGCAACTAGATTAATTCAAACATAACATTAAATTTACCTCTATCACCTGTTGGCTCGTCCTGAGTGAATAAGATGTTGGAAAACCCTATTTAATACAAGATGACATATAGATATGGAACCATGTCTAATATAGGTGGGTCCTCGCTTTCCAACATCTCAATCACATTAGAGGTGATCCTCGTCGGAAAGTCAGGTTTCCCCCCTCTTGGGCATCATCTTCCCCACATGTGCATATGCACATCTATCATCAACCTGGGAGGGTGCCCGTCAAAAGATGGCCTGGTGGCCTGAAATATCTCATAAAATAAACAAAACAACTCTAAACCAAAAGGGAAGTTCACCCTCCCACCAATATACACGTGACATTAATTAAGAGCATAACCAAACTGTCGTAAAAAAATAGCAGACCACCTGATGCATCTAGGTTCCTGCAGTAAATATAAACATAATATAATAAAGGGAAATTAATGCGTTTCCCATCATCGGTGATATGCGTGTTTGTTTCCACCAACAAAAAGAGGCATCTAACATCCTCTCTACCAAAAGCATCAATGGAGAGCTTCCCACCGCTACCTAAAACTGAGCAGGCTCAAGGATGTTGGGATCTACATACCTCTAAACATATTCTAGTTGAGACGATGCCACAACTCCAGCTGGGACCTCAATGAATTGAGGAAAACCCTCACATCTCCTAGAGACCCTAGTGATATATGTCCTCCTTAGTGGCTCGGAATCACTAATATGGACCAACTCGAAATGCCTGCCTATGATGATCACAACGTTCAATCAACTAGGTGAGGAATGTAGTGTTCCCCTTGAGGGATGTGGCCTCCTCATAGAACTTGAGTAGGTTGACAACTCTCAATAGGTGTCATGTTTGTGGAGTAATAGGACAAGGGTATAAATCACTCTCCCTCTCCCTAGACTCCCACTCTCTCCGTAAGTTATATTGGTTAACCTAGTATTCTTATTGTTGCCTCGCATTAGGGCACCCACGTCTTTGTTTCACATATAACATGAATTAGCTAGTCTCATCAAAATAAATATAAAAATATTATATGAGAATTATATGTATTAAAATTAACATTGATTTTGTTTGCAAAAAATTGACTTATCATGTGCTTATATCAATATAATGCACTGTATATGATGCACTTATATCACTATAATGCACCATAAAGTTAATGTGCTTATTTTTAATGAATGTGTCGATTGTTAGTTTATAGTTTTAAAATAAATTTTATGTTATGGAGGTGCTTTCACAACCCCAAAATTTCATAAAAATTTAAAATTTTTAAGATAACATAAAATGTCTCAATACGTAATTTACTAACTGCTAGCGGTTAGCGGAAAATGAAATAGTTTAACAATTAGTATTAATTAGTTTCAAAATACAATAACTAATACAACTTTCATTTTCATAAGGTATATAAGAATGACTTGCATCCAGATTGCTTTTATCTTTACTAATAATTTTACTTTTTGGCAAGTAGGTGAAATCTATCTTTGAAAACTTGGGGCTTACTTAGCATTATGCTAACGCAGATGGATTGCTAGTTCTTATAGGTTCAACATGTAACGATCGCTCAAATAGGAGTTTTAATTTGTAAGGTAGCGAGAAGTAATTATGTTGCATGTTAATATGCTAGTAAATAAACTGATTATTTAAAAGCAAGCTCTGATGAGGTAAAGTAATTTTCTTCCATAGTTCTGGTTCTAAGACAGTATTCAAAGTTTAGCTACAAAGATTGTTATCTTTAACATACTTAGCTAAACAAAAAGATCCTTACTGAACTTAGAGCTCAAGTTCTTCATCATACAATTACTTTTATTTTAACATGTTCATACCGCTAATGTTATGTTTAAATGTACTATCTTTTATTCATGAAATTACTCCTATCAATCTCAAAGGTAAGGATTTCCAATAGAGTACATGTTTTTATTTTGTCTTTTTCTTACTAGCCATGGAATTTATTAACCTGTTGTTTGTATGTAAATATGCTAAACATCAAGTTATAAACTTCAGTACTTAAATTATTGCCTTGCTGGATGTATTATTGTAACAATATACAATACCACATTATTTTATAATGTACCAATATAATTGTTACTTACATCCTGTGGGAATCTTACTAACTGGAAATTTCCATGACATATTACAAGTTGGTTTTTTGTAACTAGATGCATCATCTTAAGATGGAATACTACCTAACCACCACTTCTATAAAGTCGAAATCATAGGTAAATACATTATCAGTATTATTGCTATAATTTATAAATCTTGTGCATGGTTTACACGATAGTAAAATTACTATTATAATGTTGCCTCACTATAATAAGTTGTAGTTTATATTAACTACTATGGTAGATTTCACTACTTAGAACTTCTAACTTAAGGTCTATATCAATTGAAACATTATAAATAAAATTCCTATACTATGCTGGAACCAAGTAAGCACAAGCAATAAAAAATTGACTTTGTAAACAATGATAAGATTCATTATCATCGTCATTGGCAAGTTGAGCATGCAAAACATTATTTGTAAAAGTTTACATTATGGTTGAACCTCGTGATGGTTTATTTGACAAGGTTTAAACATCTTTAATCTATAGTCAACGACAAATATTATATGTTAGCAATTATAACTAGTCTTATACCATCGATTGCAAATGATATAGTTTTGTGCTTCAAATACTATGTAATTATTTTAAAGTCGATTTGCAAAGTAAACATACTAATCATTATTAGAAATATTTATACTATGGTCGACCTTGTGATTGTTTCAATAATGAATATATATATATATATATATATATATATATATATATATAGTCGATTGCATAGTTTGTTATTGATCGTGGCAATAATAATTTGATAATTGAAAATGCAGATTGACTATCGACAAGACCCTTGAGTGGTTAAAAAGTTTGGAGGGCACGTGGTCTGCTCTCGTCCATGCATTGGCGAATTAAAATACAGGAAACCCCTATTCACTTGTCATTTGACTCCGAGGGTTTCGTTGGCCTGCGGGCTGCTCTGTGTAGTTTTCTTGGCGGCCATAAGAGGCTGTTCCTCTGCTTTGCTTGCTCCGTAGCTTGTGTTTGTTACTGTGTAGTCTCATTATTCAGTCTTAAGGTCTCAAATCTTCTTGGTTGTATGCTTTACTGTACGAGTGGTTATTTGTTTAAGAGTTTGGCTCGCAGCCTGTCCATGGTTTCAGCTCTGTCTTACTTGTTGCTCGTCACGGCTTTGTGGAGTTGTAAGCTAGTTTGATACTGTCTCCACTCCAGGGTCGGCGTAGGGTTTGAATCCTCCTCTGTAGAATTCGCTTAAGCTGGTGACAGCTCCTTCATTGCTCGATTTCTCTTCTTACTTGCATGTAAAGACAAATTCAGTTCTTTGTTATGAAATCTATTTTGTTAAGTTATTAATGTAGTTAGGGTTTTACTTTGTGAGCCGAGTCTTAATCTAAAGCTCGTTCTTGTACTCTTTGCAGGAACCTGCGACGGCTCCACCTTCAGTGGAAAAGAAATACAATTGTTGGCTTCAGTGAACTCGTGGCCCCAACCGGAAAGCCTTGGTTCAAAGTGGGTTTTTCCCTACTTGCGATGAGGGCTGTTGGAAGGAAAAACACAGTGCTTGGAAGCCTGTTTACGGTTTCTTTGTTAGTTAGAATGTTTTAATATGTTGCTTTCCAATTTTACTTACAAACCCTTGCTGTTATGCTGGGTAATACCGGCTCTTGAGCCATGATATGTATTTTGTTTTTTTGTTAAGACTTAGCCTTGCGGCTCGACAATGTAATACAATTGGTTTTTAAAAAGAAAGACTTCGTTAATCTTTGAGCTCTGTCTAGTTTTGCAGTGGTTGTGTTAACCTGTAAATATTGTGTTTGTTATACTGTTTAAATTAATTATAAAAGATATTTACTTTCAGGTAAAGACTGTGATTAGTTTAAGCATGGATTTTTGTCCTTCTTATTAAGTTTGTTACATAGTTAACAATGTAACTGGTTAAAACTTATTATAGGTTAATTTATAATTGGATAGATTAGTTGAAGGGGCTTCGACCCTCAGGTTTTTCTTTCACAGGTTATAAACCTGTTTTTTTATTATTATAAATAATTAGCTCCTATATAAGTAATTCTTAATTTTATTTCGTTTATTATTTATATTCACATTTATTTTTATTTACTACTCTATAATTTGTAATTATTTGGAGCTCTGTAGAAAATAGAAAGTTAACTCTAGAACTCTGTTAATTTTTCATAAATAAAGGGTTTATTAACAAAACCCTAAGCTGGTTTTTATTAAGTAATAGTTAAGATTAAGTTATTAATTAAAAGAAGAAAACTATATGGTTAATAACTTATCTATAATCTTTCTTGAAGATTAGTCATAATCTCCTATAAACTTTTATTTCCTATCTGTATACTATTACTGTAATACTAGTGTAATTTACTATTTCTTCTTCATGCATTTTCATTTAGTTAAACTAAGTAAAACAGTAAATATAAACAAACATAACACTGCTATTTCATTGCATTTTAAACACTGAAATAAAATTTACTCTGTTTACCTACAGATACAAATCATATCTACTATTTTCATTCTCTTAAGAATTATTTCATTTATTTAAAGCATTCTATTTGTGCTAGAGTACGACCTGGTTTCCAGGTGTGGAAAAACACAGCCTATAAATTTAATTTCTTTCTATTTCATTACTTCCCCAAACCATTTTCATTGCTATAAATAATCAAATAAGAATACTTAATTTAACATTTCACAAACTCTGAACTTTAACATTCATGTAGCAACTAAACTAAGATTTATTTAACTCAGACAGTAAAATAAAATAACATAGAACCTATTGAGGACCAGATGACAACAGCTTTAGGAGGCCGTTCCTTCCTACCAATCTCCTGGAGAGTGCTCAAACAATGCTTCCTCAGGACCCCCGAGCCTGTTCCTGGTCTTCTTGGCTGAGAATTGGGTGGAGAATGAAACTGTAGAACCCTCTGTCACCTGACTAGTTCAATACCTCAGTAAAACAATATGCTCTCAGCAATATGATCTTCAGCTTAAAAGCTGCAACTAGATCATTCATAGCAGTTATCCCCTCAAACACTTTCCAGATTCCCCTCCATTGAATTTCTCTGAAGTACATTCATTCACCCTGAATGATCACTTCTCTAGAATGAGCAGCCTTAGCTCTCTTCAATGGGAATTTTTATAAAGATGCCTAGGTATTCTAGGTCAGTTTTCATTAATAGAGCCACTTGCTCTGATTCCACTTTCTTGGGGAATCATGACCACAAATATAGGGAGGTTGCCACCTGCAACAGTTGGAAGTGGTTTGAGGATGCTGCCACATGTCATTTTTCTCTCCACCCAGTCTCCTCCACCAATTTGACCAATAAACACTCTTTTAACAGCTCTCCTAAGCTGTTGTCTCCTCATTTATTTATTTATAAATAAAATATTTTGAATTTACATTAAATATCCTTGACCCCACTGGGTCATCAATTACAACTTAGCATAAAATTTAACATAATGTTCCTCAAATAATATAAAATTGTTTTTGCAAAATTGGGGCATGTGACAAGTGTGCTACTAAAGGGTAGTGCACCAGTAATCTGGCGTGTTTATACTATGTAAATGCACTGTTTAATGTGCACTTGCATAATGTAAAAGCACCATAGTGCTCCTAGAGGATATCATAGCACTGAAAACCAGTGAGTTGACGTCCGCTGGAAATTTGGTCTTTAAATTTTCTTGGTATTCTTTACCGATGCATTCAAAACAAATAGGAACATCGTAACGTTGGTGTGCTTATGTGTAATAAAGGTGCCGATTATTAGTCTATAGTTTTTAAAATATTGTTTATGTTATTACGATGCGCTACGAGCTAGTAGAACATTGTTCATGTGGTGTCTTTCTACCATTTAAACACATTGTTTAATGTGCGCAAACATGATGTAAATGCACCACGGTGCTCCTAGTGGATGTCATAGCACTAGACACCGATGCGTTGATGTCTGATGGATAAGCGGTTTTTTTCATTTTAATGGTAATATTTACTGATGTGTTTGATACATATCTGCGCACTGTAAATTCAGTGCACTAATGTGTAATGAACACACCGAATATTAGTTATAGCTTTAAAATATATTTTATTCTATGGTGATTCGCTACGAAATTGTAGTGCACTGGTATGACGGTGTGTTCAATTCGTTCGTCTCACCCCATCGTCGGTGCGCCTTGTAACAAATTACAGTGTGCACCAACTTTCGGAACGAGCCGAACGACTCGACCACAGTGCGCAAGTTTTTAAATTTTTTTTCATGGCAAATTAAGTCTTAATTGCAAAAATTAAACCGCTAAATATTTAAATGATCAAGTAAGAATTAATTTTCCTATTGAACCACGCATCGGGGAAATATCCTAACTATGTATGGATAATTGAGTACAGGACTTGGATTTAGCATTTTTTTATCATCATTTCATCTTATCTATAATCCCTTTTGTTTATCCATATTCATGCACTAATCCCTTCTTATGCTCATATACGAGTTTTTATGCTCAAGTTATTTTTCCATTACATGTCTTAGTATTTCATTTGATTTTTTACTAACATTGAGGGAATTAGTGTACTATGTATTTGTTTTGAATACTAAATCATCTGTTGGAAGTAGCTACAATATATTTGAGGGAGTTTTGTAGCAGTTGCAAAAACTATACAGGCAACTACAGAAACTATATAGGAAACTACAGAAACTCTATTGGTAGTTGCGAAAACTCTACAACTAGCCGCGGAAACTGTGTATGCAGTTGCAAAAACTTTGCATGTAGCTATGGAACATTTACAGAACCTACCGGTTGCAGAACCTTTATAGAACTTACCAGCTGCGAAAACTCCTACAAAACCTACATAAAGTCAATAATTCAAATTTACTTTCAACCACCAACTTTGGAGAAAGATATTCATTAGGAGTAATGGATTTTTATAAATCTATTATTTATATTATTCTTATGTCTCAAATCATGATGTTAAATTAAAGTTGGTAAATGGAGGTGGATATGAGTGCATATTTGGCTTATCCACAAAGATTTGAAGATCTCTATCAAATATATGATGGACCTAAGAAGTCAAAAGTTGTTAGGAGACATTTGGGATGAGCTTTGACTATTTTATTATAGCCTCTCTCCCTAAATCCGAATTTGACTTCAAAGGTATTCTAAATAGCATGTAGTTAACAAAGATCTTGGAACTAGTTTTGAATTTGTTCTTGAGATCCAAAATTTAGGAAATCGTGGAGGATATTTGGATCCTCATTTATTATTTGTTATGGAGAATTCATGTATAAATAAGAGCTCCTTCTTCATTCTATGGGAGGACTCTTAGAGCATTAGTCCAAATAGTGATGGAATAAAGTTAGAATTTCATTTTGATTCAATATAGATCTTAGCTTTATAATTTTTGTAATATGATTTTATTTATTTTATGTTGATGTAGTTTTACTTCATTGCTTAGTTTTCATTTCTTATTATGTGTGAAGTTTATTTCTGCAATTATATTTTAATCTATAGATTAGTGATTTAAATGTTTATTTTTATAATGAATGTGCTTAATGCAATAATGTTATTTAGTACATTGGATCATAAACATTAACTTGTATTTGACAATGATAACTTTTAGATTTTACTCCTGCAATTTATCTTTCTGTTAAGTGTGGTGTGAACCTAGATTTAGAATTTACTTTCTTGCACAGTGTGACGTAGTTTTAGAATTCACTTTTCCACAAAGTGTGATTTAGTTTTAGAATTTACTTTTTCGAAAAGTGCGATTTAATTTAGGATTTACTTTTCTTGCTAAGTGTGAATTAGTTTAGAATTTACTTTTCCGGCAAAGTGTGAATTAGTTTTAGAATTTACTTTTCATGCCAAGCATGAATTTAGTTTTAGTATTTACTTTCCATCTTAGTGTAAATTTACTTTCCTGTCGTGTGATTTACTTTTCTATAACTTACTTTTAGTGGTTGTTTAGCTGGCTAGTTCATTGTCAAGATTATGTAACTATTCATACCATTGTTTGTAAGTAAGGTTATTGAACTACAACTTCACAGTAGATAAACCAATGTAAGAGGAGATTGTGGTTTGCATATATAGTGCATAGTAACTCGCAAGTTCTCAATGAACCCCGGGTTGACAATTAATGTACACTTCTTAGTTGTTTTCTAAGTAATTAGAAGGTAATTAAAAAGCCCGTAATTTGGCACCATTACCCGTCATTTTTCCCACTATTTCGCAAAAATAAAACTCAATTCAACAGCCAATCAAAGGAGAAATGTGTCAAGGGGGAGTGGAATGAGCACCAGTGGCAGGGTGTCTAGGTGGGTTATGGGCGACATCGGCGCAGATCGCTCAGACGCGTTATGGAGGGGTAAAAATGATTTTAACTGTGCGTTAATATTTTTTTATAAAACCCTATTCCAATGCGCCCGACAATTAAACACATAATTGCATTGCCATTACACCAACTGGTAAAATTAAAAATTAATAAAGACATTTACTCAACTCAGGATCCAACAATAAATAATAGGTTGAATCCTTCACAGACAAATTAGTGAGATGGAAAACCTAAAAGGGTAACTAATGTCTACATTGAGAGAAGTGTTATTTGGATTATTTCACTCCCAAAAGTGACAAGGATATTCTTAATCAAGAAATATTCATCATCCTGTTGAAAAACATCCATTTATACATGAAAATATCAAGTCAAGTCATCATACATTGTGTATAATTTTCATGAGGTTTCTTTTGTAAATTCATAAATTTCACCTCTTCAAAGGTTCCATGGATCTAATCCATGCGAATTATTAGCTTTAGGGACAAATTGAAATGCAAATTATAGTAGAGAAAAAAGAAGAATATTTTATTTCACATCAACCCCAATACACTAGGCAAATCCAAGAGAGAAGATACCAAATATATGCAACATGTTTCAGACGTTTAGGGCAATCGTTTCGTACATAGACCAAATATGAAATCACTGCAATTAATGTAGATTTATAGTAGTGAAATTATCTTATTATCTTCAATGTAAATGCTATTTTTTTTAACAAGTTTATCCTTAGCTTATGTTAAATCAATAGGACATATAGGTGTTGGAAATTACCAAACTATGAAAACAATGATAGGTGAAATTCAAATTTGCAATAAGACAATTTTGGGCAGTTGAAAACTTCACATATATAGATAGATATGAAATTTAAATACATGCTCTCGAATTTGTTCATTGGCACAACTCTCCAAGCTCTCCAAACCCCTAGCTAGAGAAAACCGAGAAAAACCATACATCCAAATATATTCCAATGATATGGAATTACCACTAATAAAGTCCTCATTGACCTGATACAAGGTGTCTCCTCTTCTCTTCCTCCTTAACATGTACAACTTGGGTTTTATCATTGAACCATAACTCCAATTCCTTGTTAGGTATTAAACCTTATTTCTAGACTTCAAGAATTCTCCAAGAAACCCTAACACTTTAAGACAAAGAAAGTTAAGTACAAAGAATATTGAACAAGAGAAAGGGAGAGACTAGTGCTCCTCCTCTTACATCCTAACCCAAGTGTAAATAATATTAAACACAAGTGCATGATTGATAATGATAATAAATCTCTCATTCCTTTATATATATGAGAGGTAAGGGAGATCTACAATGAGGAGTGGATTTGGTCCACTACAAGCAACCTATATGTAACACCCGAGTTTTGACCCCATTTGCATTAAAATGTATATGATGTATATGTTGTAATTAATAGTGGTATGGGGCTAAAGGGAAAAGCTCCACCATCGATTTGGTTGTTTTATGTTTCGCTAATTAAAATCGTTGTCGATGGTATATCGTGCTATCCGACACATATGAAATTTTGGCATCATGTAAATATGCATTTTAATTAAAATAAACCCCAACCAGCTATGTCAATGCAACCATAACGAAAAGGGCATGATTTTCCTAAAGATAGGGAGGGAAATTATTTAACCCTTGGGGCCAATGGGGAAAACCCAAGTGTCAGTTGTTAAACCTATTTAGTTGTCACCCACCCTTTTGACTTACTCACCTTTCCTTGTCTCAATCAGTCAACTACCAAATTAAAAGCCTCTAATGTTAGTTGGGCAATTATTGCTGGGAAGTGGTGTGTGGCAGGGCTGTCAGTCCTTGCCCACACACACACTCCACCAGGAGACTCATTCATCCTCACGTGGGCAGGAGGAGGGAGATCGCGACCCATTCTTCATTATTTTTCCTCACGCAGAGAGCTGAGACAGCCGTTTTTTGGCGTTCACAATTTTCCTATGTATGTGCCATTCATGTTTTGGTCTTGGATGTTGCGGGTTCTCCTTTACGATTTGGGGTTCCTGGACGTTTTCTCCTCACGCGCAGGTTTGGGATTTTTCCTCATGCGGTAACTCAGTCTTCATGCATGCATATCACGACTGGTTCAGTCTTCTTTTTTCGATTTTGCTGTGTGTGCAATTTCCTTCAATTTGTGGGTCTATGTATACATTTCCCTCTCCATGCTGAGAGTCTATTGTGTTTGATTCCTTTTCCTATTTTGGGTTGTGTATTTTCCGTTTCCTTAATGGTGAGATCGTGGCTATTGTTTTCCCCATGAGTGTGGGTTGTTGCTGAGTTGTTTTGGCCACGATAGGGCCAAGAAAAACTCTGAGATCGTTTTTCTTAGTCTGAGCTATGAATTGCTCGATTTTGTTGTGTGTATACAGTGGTTGGTCTTTGGAATGTAATGGAGTGGGAATGAAGGCTTGGTCTGCTTGATAAACCTGGCGTGTTCGAGAGCCTCATAGATAGAGCTAGAGGGCTGGCTTTCTTCTCTACACCCCCTGAATAGCATTGGAAGGGAAGTCAGGGCCTGAGGGATTGTGTAGCAGAGAAGGGACTGATTCCTTGTGTTGGGTGTGTGTGGGTGTCCTAGAATTCAAGCTAGTTCTGGTGCAAGTGTCCTTAGCTCTTCAATGAGCCCACTAGCTTAGTAGTCAGGTTTTCCCAGCTCCCTGATGGCCTGATAAACCCAACTACATTGGCTTGGCTATGTACTGTTGTGTATCTTTGGCTAGGTGTGAGCCTGCTTAGTTCCTTATTCCTTGGGGAATGATGCCCAGCTCGGGGGTGGCAGTGTTGCTTAGAGATTAAGGAGCACATTGACCTATGGTTGGGTGGAACATTGCAACGACGTAGCTGGTTGCGGGACAAATTATTCATAAGATAAGTATTCTCATCTATTTCATCCCTGCATTTACATTTGATATTGAATCACAATGAACATGCTGAATGCTTGAATGTATGGTTTTTCTTTCGCTGTATGGTAATAATATATGCATGTTTTGGTTCCAGGCATTTCAATTTTTATGTGTATGTTCATGGGGCTAGTTACCTAGATAGATAATGTTATGGTAGCGTCCTCTTCGTTGGTCGGAGGGTCGGGGACATTACACTATAATGCACGAGTAGGTATGCACATGTGAAGTTCTCTACTCCAAGTGAAGCATGTCAAGCTCTAAGGTGACAATGATCAACAACCAATGCTCCAAGGAATAAGTGTTATTACCCATGGCCCAATTCTCATCCTCTAAGGATCCAAAGCTCCAAAGCATCTCCAAGCTCATGTGCCTCTTTACAGACCACCACACCTAAGTGTTCAGTACCTTAATACAAATCATACTCAAGTTAAGTGTAAGCCTCCATGCAAGCAACTAAGCAACCCCATGTTGTCTAGGGCTCAATTCCCTCTTCCATAATGTGCAATTCTCCTCCTCCAATGAGATGCATCCTCCAAGAAAGAAAACTCCCTCAATGTGCCTACTACATGAAGAAGCCATCAAACTCCATAAGCCTCCAATTCCCCAAGGAAGAATGTCATGCAAGCATTCATACAAGGTTTAACAACCAATAGTAAGCCACCTCCAATGTGCAAGCCCATCATGGAACACAAAGGGTAAACTATACACCATGCACTCTCCTCGTGAAGCATCCCCAAACATGGTGCAAACACATCCAAAGTAACCTCGAAAGCTAACACTCATCCTTTATGAAGAAAGTGTTTTCACCAATACATGTCATCTCTCTCTCCAACTCAACCAAACTTTCATCTATAAATTTGTACTTGCTACACTCTTGAATTCATCCCAAACAACATCCTTCATCAAGGTATCACACCTCTCCTTAAAACAACTAGAAGGATCGCAAGTAGAAGAAATCAATGCAATATGACTAGCATACTTCTTAGGATGTATGCTCACTCATATCAAATATCTAAGTGCTCCTACATACACATGTGCCTCATGCAATGTGTGGGTAAACCATCTCAACTTTTTGCATGTGGGAGGAGAAGGTGAAGGCATATCCATCCCTAATGTCACCTTGTCCACTCCTAAATTTGACTCATTTTGAATCTCTAAATCAATCTTTGGAACAACAACCTCAAACAAAGATCAACAATAATGAATTAAATCAAGCCCTTCTAGGCCTCAATTGGGTCACCAAGTACCCTAAAGTTTCACACCAAAAAAAACATGTATATGGCCACAATTCCACTCCCATATACAATGTAGTTGAAACATCAACTCCATCTTCATAAAAAATTTGATTCCAACAAGAAAGCACTAATAACATGTAAAAGTTTATGAATTGAATTTTCTTTTACAATTTCAAAAATTTCACCTCTTTAAAGGTTCCATGAATCTAATCCCCGGGAATTATTAGCCTTGGATATGAACTAAAATATAAATTACAACAACACACAATGAACAGTATTTGACTTCACATTAACCCCAATGCATTATGCAATCCAAGAGAAAAGACACTTGAATAAATGCCAACAAGTTTCAACCCTTTAAACCAATCTTTTCATACATGAATGGATCTAAAAATCATTACAATTAATGCAAATTTACAGTATTGAATTTGTCATATTATCTTCAACATAATTTTAAACTCCTTAAATATTTTAAGCTTAACTTGTGTCAAATCAACAAGACATAAACCAAACCATGAAGACAATGGTAGTTAAAAATCAAATTTACAATAATACAATTTTAAACAACTAAAAACTTCATACATATAGGTAAGAGATTAAGTTTAAGTACATACTCTCATATTATCATACGCTGATACAAACCTCCAAGCTCTCTAAAATTTAAGCTAAGGAAAAACAAGAAAAACCCTAGCTCCACCAAAGATACTCCAACATGCTAAAATCACCAATAGTCAATGCTCCTTGGCCTCATATAAGGCATCTTCTCTTCTCTTCCTCCTCAACAATTACAACTTAGGGTTTATCACCAAACCCTATCTCCAATGTGTTTTTACAAATCACACCTTAGCGCTAGACTTCAACAATGCTCCAAGAAACTCTAGTGCCTTAAGAAAAAGAGAGATAAAGTACAAACACAATTGAAAAAGAGAGAGAAAGAGAGATAAAGTACAAACACAATTGAAAAAGAGAGAGAAAGAGAGATAGAGTACAAACACAATTGAAAAAGAGAGAGAAAGAGAGATAGAGTACAAACACAATTGAAAAAGAGAGAGAAATAGAGAGTGTAGTACACCTCTTACATGTCTAATCTAAGTGTAAAAAGGAATAAGCACAAATGCATGATTAACGACTCTCACTTTCCTTTATTTATATGAGAGGTAAAATAGATTTACAATGACAACTAGGTCTAATCCACTAGAAGCAATCTATAAGACACAAGTAGGCCCACACATATGTAGAAATGTTATCAGAATTGGACCGGTGATCGAACTAGTAAAGCCCAAAATGTGAACCAGACCGAAACAAAAAAAAAAATCCGGGAAAAAGACAGATCAACTAAAAATACATAAAATGTTCATATTTTATGAAAAACCATATATATTCATGTGCATACATATGAATCCAACCCATAAATACACAAATATGCAACGTTTCACACATATATAGTAAGTATGGGTGCATATAACCAAAATAGCACTAAGTGCAATACATCCCTAAAGCTCTGAACCAAAATACATCAACAATGATGCTCTAAATTTTCATAAAGAGGACAACAATAGGATGATCATATTGAACAACCCAATTAAGTGTGTCAAAATGAGTTCTATAGGAAAACTGCACATAATTCTCTATTGCATTCACCACCAAAGACTACCACTATATTGAGAGGAGCACGCTAGTATTCTTTAGCTCACACATTGTTTGGATAGTTGGGATATCTATAGCAAAAGCTGGCTGTGCATCTTCATTGTGACTCAATTTAAGTCATGAGAATTGTCCTTTTATGTCAATATTGTTATGAATATTATAAGGGGAGTAAATATGCGTCTATAGGAAGAATTATGCATTGTCTAAAGTGTCATCTTCAACACATACCAAATATATCAGTCCCAGTTTATCTTAAAGTCTGTTACAATGTGGAAGGGAGGTCTTATTCACTGTAATGAAGGATGCAATTTCTAGATTTATGACACAATAAACCTCTAGGCATGTAAAAATCAGTCTTTAGTTGTTATATAAAACCTCGTTATTGATGGTTGTGACTAGATTAAATCCAGTTAGTGAAGTAAATGTTTTCAATTGAACATAATTGAAGGATATGTCGTGTGCAAGATTGTTATGCAATATGTGGTATAAATGTTGTATAAATTCTAAACATACAAACTTAGCCTCATTGCTAGAAGAACAAGAAAAGGGTGACGCGGGGTTGAATTAAAACTATTTTTCCAAGTACCAATCCACATAAACACACTTCAGAGAGAGCTCTTCCACATTTAACAATCAAATTGGTTAAGTATCCCAAGGTCATTTAGTAGTCAAATTGTAAAGGGATGTTACCGAGTTGAACCATTAAACAAATGGAAACCTTGCCACATATGGCATCTACCAAACAGATGAGAGGGTCGAGTACGGATCGACCAGTTTGGGGGTTTTGGTCTGGTTTCATACAAAACTGATCGGTTCAAGGCTGGTCTATATCAAATTTCTGGTTTTTCTGGTTTGGGCACCAAACCGAACCAATTGGACCTCTGAATCGGTCGAACTGACTGGTTTTATCGCTTCTGGTCTAGTTTCAATAACAATGATATAAAGTGCTATGCTCTAAGTGGCATATTTCAAGCTCCAAGGTGATGACGATCAATAAGCAAGGCTCTTGATATGACCCAACAGGGAGGCATATGTGGGGTCATATCATATACTTTAATCTCGTATATGACCCCTTTTGGTCATATCATCTCCAAGGCATGAACGCTACTTCGCAAGGTCCAACACTCTTCCTATAGGGATCCAAAGCTCCAATGCATATTGAGGTCATGTACGTCCTCAGAGACCACCACACCTACAATTCCACTCCCACAATCCAAGCATCCTCAAGTCAAATATAAACCTTCAAGTAAGCAACCCCATGTTGGTTAGGCTTCAACGCCCTCCTCCAAAATGTCAGTGCTCCTCCAACGCAAGGCATCGTCCAAGGAAACAACTTCCCTCCCTATGCCAACCACATGAAGAAGCCATCGAGCTCCATAGGTCCCCAACACTCTAAGGAAAAATGCCATGCAAGCATTCACACTAGTTCTACCAACTAAGAGTAAGTTGCCTCCAATGTGCAAGTCCATTATAGACACCAATGGTCAATCATACACCATAGTAACAAGATTGGAGTACAAATACAGATACAAATACAATTCGATATAAATAAAGAAAAAAAAACCTAATGAAAAAATCTAATACAACTAAAATAAAGTAGACATCTGATAATTTCAAACACATGCATTTTTCAAAATTTAGAAAATTTAAAATATACATAAATTCTTCAAAATTTTAAATAACATTTATTTTTCATTCTAAGGTAATTTGAAACATATCACAACTTTGAGACATATTATATCATATATCATATAACAATGTAATGTGATGTATAAATACTTATGTGTTCAATACAAATGAAATAACATGAAATTGATAAATTTTAAATGTAAGGTTAAAAGTCCAAGCTCAATACAGCATGACCTGTATGTAATGTGTGAGACTTCAAAGAAAAGTCTAAGTAACTGGAAGCACTTATTAATAAAAGTTAATTCAACATATTAAACATATTAAAAGGGAACGACCAATGTTCAAATTAGTTTGAAATGATTCTTTTGTTTATAGTCTACCTTCTTTACTTGCTTTGTTTGCTTTGTTAGGTAAAATGTTTCTTACTTATGCCATTTGAGCTTTAAGTATATTTTATTAGTTATATTTATTTTTAGTGAATAGGGTTGAATTGTTAACAGTTAAACAAGGTGGTAGGGTAATATTTATTTTATTTTTAAATTTTTGTACTAATATTTAAGTATGTGAATTATATTATTTTTGTATTATGTTAAATATTTATTAAATTTAGAATTTTGCTAATTTTTATATATGAAAGTTTAACATAACTTAATTATGTTATACACTATACATCTCATATCTCATGAAACACGCTCAAACATGGTGTAAACATTTTCATTTTATACACTATGCACCTCACATCTCATGAAAGAGGCTCAAACATAATGTGAACACTTTCAGAGTAACCTAAAAGATTACACTTTGCATAATAATAACAGGAGATATTTTAGTGATAAAAACATGTTTATTATGTTAAAAAAACATCCCAGATTGTTATAATATTCCAACAAACATCCTTGGTTTGAGTGAAACTACTTCAGTAGTTCAGAATGTTGTAGTGTCTGAGCAGTCTATTGGCTTCTCTTAACCCACTCAAATAGGCACCATGAGTTGTTGAATAATAGTGTCTATCAGTAGCCTCACCTGCAAATAGAATCTGCAGAGGCCTGCTGCTACTCTGGTCCTCTGGATATGGCAATGGCTCAGCTAATATATCAATATCACCTCCTGTTGAGCCCACAGGAACATAACTGTAAGACCCCCAAAACAGAGGATTCCTGCCCCAGTCACTTCTCAGAATGCCATCTATCACAGGGCTCTTATCTCCCTCACCAACGCTGTTGTTGCTTCCCTTCTTCAGATCAATGCTGAATGCAGATAAGGTATCAAGGACCCCCTCGATGACCTCATGATCCGATAAGGACTCCATTGCAATTGCTTCCTTCCCCGCAAACCACCCCAAAACAACTCTGGAATGCTTGTGGATTCGCACCATTGCATAGGTCTTCCTCATCCACCATGGAATCAAACCGTCACCACCATCACCATGTTTCTGCCCTGCAAAGACGAATTTAACATTGGGGGCCTCTGAAACACAAGGGCCCATATGCAACAACACCTTATCCACAACCCCAAAGCCGAGCTTGCTGATTGCATTGGCTTTCCGTGGTGGCAGGGGTGGTCGGAAGCCATGAAACACAGGGACCTGTGGTTGCCAAACATTGTCTCTATCAATATCATTCTTATTGCAATTTTTAATGACAGACTTCAGTACACCCAATGAAACAGTCAAGATCACATGATCAGCCTCAACATTAACATCAGGGCCCTTCAACAACACAGCCCTGCTGCCACTGCCCTCCACCTCAAAACCCCAGGCTACAGTCTCAACCTTAGCATTGTACACTATACTCCCCTCAGGGAGCCTATTCACAAGCTCCTGCACAACACTAGAATACCCCCTGGGGATGGACAACTGTGTCCCAGGGAACTCCCAGTACTCATTGTAAGACTCCAAGTCCACATTATCCAAATCGTCTGCAGCAGTGGTGATCCTATCATTGCGAACCCGGCTATGAAACACAGCCTCCTGCAATGACCTCAGATCCCAATTGGGTCTTGGCTCCTGACCCAATTCTGCCAAAACAGCCGATAGGGATGCAGATAGGGATTCTCTATTCGTAGCATTTTTTGCTAAATATTCCTCTAACCCTGCTCTCAGATAAGCCCCCAAGCCCCTGGTTAAGGCCCCATATTTGGGCTCCTCCCCAACATGACCATCTGGTAAAATCGCATCGCTATTCTTCATCTGATCCTGCACCTGAAGCAATAAATCCTTGTACAGTCTAACCATTGGATCTGCCAAAGATGGAGGCACCACTAACCCTCCTTCTGCCAAAAAATCCGAACAATCCCTGAGATCATCCATGAACTCCCATGGTTTCTCTCTATCATCCATAGCACCAATCTGCTTAGCGATGGCATATACAGGGCTCCCTTCAATGCCATGAACCCATGTTGCCCCCCTTTCTACTCTCTCACCATGGAAATCAGTGCTGCAGATCCTTCCTCCGGCTCGATCACTGGCCTCTAGGACCACAAAGTCCAACTGAGTTGATGCACATGCCTCCATTAAACGATTTGCAGCAGAGAGGCCCGCCATTCCTGCTCCCACTATGGCGATACGGGGCTTTCTGGCTATATTCATGATGATTTCCGATGCACCCAAATGGTAATTTTCAGTTTTCTGAAACCCAAATGTTGTTTTAATTTTTCTGATGAACCCAACCGGTATTTTCAGTTCTCTGGTGTACCCATCTGATCTTTGACCAACTGAAGAGCCATCAAAAACAAAAAACGAAGCTATCACTTGTAGATTTCTGAGAATGGTTTCATTGTGTGTGCTTTATATGGATGTGAAGCTCCAGTCTGATACCCTCGTTGATTGACACGTAGGAGGCGAGATGGGTTATAGTGAGCCAATTGAACAGATTTATGCAGCAGGATCCTAAGAGTATAAGAATGCTCCTTTCAGTAGTTAGCTGAATTGGCTCCCTGAGTAGTGAGTTGAATTTGTCGTGAAAAGTCTTCCAACAATTCGTCCTGTTCAAGTATCTTCAGTCTTTTCCCTGCGGCAGCAAGTCATCAATTAGAACAATGCTGTCCAATGTGGACTTTGTTGGTGAGCTTGGATCGAAAACCAATCATAAAAACTATAAATTTATAATCTTGTATTACTACTATACATTGAATCACTGTCCGGCCTCCTCATCTTCCAGTCCAAGATTCAGTATGTGAACTTCCTCATCTTCCAGTCCAAAATTCAGTATGTGAACTTCCTCATCTCCCAGTCAAACCTGTACATAATTGGTTAAGCTTCTGGTTATTAAATTCAAAAATCACTTTCCCATAGCACTATTGTCAATCTCTCCAAATAAAACCTCAGAAACTAATGAATTTTATATTATCCCTCTACTGGTACAGTATGAATGATTGCAGTTCTTTCAACGGATATGATCCCTTCACGACGACTTTATATTAGGTTAAATGCCACCGCAATCGACCAGTCAAATGCATTGGATATCGGACTCTTTTTTTTTTTCAATTTTACAATGTTGAATAAGATCTCAATATTTAACCAGACGTTGCTTTTTTGAAATCATAAAATGGATAAAATGAGAGCCATATCTTTAACCAGTTAGTATTTTGTTCCAATAATTGTAACGGGGAACAAATCTAGCATGCAAGCAACCGTCTGAAAACGGAATTGTTACTCGAAATAAATTAGATTGGAGACACTTTTGTAGACATTCAAAGAATGTAGTGTCAAACTTCAATTGAAATAAGCTGGATTGAAGATACTCTTCAATATAACGGCAACCTTAAATCGCAAAAATCTATGGTACGATTGAAAGATAAACGTGAAAGTATGCGACCAGTACAAAATATTAGTTACGAACTTACGTTCAAATAGTGCCCATTTCAGAGACATTGAAGGTTATTGCAGATTCATGGGAGACGTTAACTGAACGTGATATAAATAATTCTTATTTGTTTTTTTTCACCTCCCTATAAACCTATGTTTATTTCTCATGAGAAATCAAAATACAAATAAGTGTAATTTTTACTTGTTTTTTATAATCTCAAATTTTTGAGGTGAAAATTACTTTTGGTGAATTTAATGTTAAGAAATGACCATGGGTAATCACTTGATTTGTTTTATAATTTTATTTCTATACTTAGCTACTTAAAATTGAAAAAGCTGGGAACAAAAGCATTCATAAATTATTATAATTTTTCTCATAAGAAAATTAAACAATTTTTATTGTAAAATAAGTTTGAAATTAATTTTTTTAATGTGGAAAGAACAATTTTGAAAAAATCTATTATTATAAAATAATTTTAATAAATTAAATAATACATATTTTTTTATTAATAAAAATAATGTAAAAATAATAAATTAATATAAATTTATTTATTTTAAATGTTTTTGATGAAGAAACATATTTATAGAATAATTTAATTTGAATTTAATATTAAAATAATTCTTATTAATTATGAATTTTAAAACTAAAATAATATTTAAATCACCACATAAATTCATATATTTTAACGATTAAAAGCATGAAATTATTTTTAAAATTTTTAAATTAATAAACTCAGATTAAGATAAATTTATATTAATATTGCGACCTAGGCGAAAGCTCAATCCAATCTAAAGAGTATATCCATAAAAGTTTGGATCATACTTGAGAAACCATCAACCTGGTTCGTGTAATGTAGAAGTTGATAAAACTGAAAATGAAGAAGTTAATATGTTTAATTTATCTCAAGCTTCAAACAATAAACCAGTGTAGATCCATTTAAAAGGGGATTTACCAAGTGTTGAGAGAGATTAAATCTTTTTAGGTGTAAACACATTTTTAGAGTGTAAAAGTTAGTGTAAACACTTTTTTAGAGTGTAAAAGTTGAGGATGCTTTTTAATTTATCTAATTCGTGTAGTTTTATATAAATGTCTTGTAAATATTTGAAATCTAATTTGAGGAGACGTGTTAGTTTTTATAATATTTTATAAATTTTTATATTACTTAAAAAAAAAAACAAATGCCAGCTTTAGGATGAACATCTTCCCCTACTAGGCTATAGAATGCCCCTCTTCGACCCAATAACTTCTCAACATATCCGTAAAAAGTAAAACCCAAAGGGGTAACCAGTATTCACATTGAGAAATCTGGATCATTTCACTGTCCATTACAGTGCTATTGCTAATCAAGAATTCTTCAACATCTTGAAGAGCATCCATTTAGATATGAAAATATCAAGTCATGTCACTGTACTTTGAAGAGCATCCATTTAGATATGAAAATATCAAGTCAAGTCACTGTACTTTGCATTGCATAATAGGGATAGGGGATTTTATAGTCATAGAAGCATTTTATAGTCAAACTTAGATAATCTTGTTACCTGAAATATTTTCTTCCCGCTGGAAGGGCGATGGCGATGGCGATGGCGATGCTGCAGCTTACAGCAACTATGTGTGTGCTGGTTCATGGCCACCTATCCCTGTACACCTTTGACTACTATTCTATCTTACTGGTATCCCATGCGCGGCTATAGTGCGTCCTTTACGTCCTCTAGTGTCATCCCCTGCTGGGGTTCCGGGGATTCATGTTTCTTTGGGTTTCGTTGATCCTCCTTGGTTTTACGCTTATCTCCTTGGTCCTTTCTACCATTTCTGTTTTCTCTCTGTGTTATGTGGGAGGGGGTTATTTTTCTTAACATCTGAACCTTCCAGGGTTTCCTGTCCCGAACCCTCGGTCTTCACCAGCGGCTGGAGTCCCTCCACATCGCTGTGGACTAGTACCAACCAGCATAAACAAGTGGGAACAAATTTACATTGTTGGTGAATTTGGCCACGGGACGCTTGGGGTTTCCCGGTAGGGTTTTTCGTCCCTCTCCTGTTGACCTTGGGGGATTTCGAATTGTTTTTCCACTTCTCGTTGTTCTATAGTGGGTTTTCGAATCTTTCTTTCTAATGTTCTAGCCGTGCGGTTTTGATCACATCCTCTTGGTTCCCTTTCCACTCATGGGTATGATGGGCCCTCTGGGTTATTTTACTTGTTGGTGGTCGTGATGTGCTGGGATTCTCCCCTCGTGTTTCTTTGGGGCGTGTTGCACTTGGGTTGACTTGCCACCCTTTGTCGGGTCACTCTCAGTCCTGAACTTCTCTGGTCGGACACACTCTTGTCTGTTTCTGGGTGCGCAATATTGTGGTTGTGGGACTACTGGTGGTTTTTGGCTTACCCTTTCGCGGTATTTGGAACTCTTCCCGGTTTCCTCTTCGCTTTGGGGTTAGGGTTTCTTTTGGCGGTTTTGAGACTCGGGTATTGGTCCCCCCGTTTGCCGGTTTTCCGTTTCCTCCTGTTCACATGTCGGCTACTGCTGGAATTTCTCCGGTTCATAGAACTGGAGTGGAAAATGCGCGGTTCAGACGCCGACGTAAAACTAAAGCACTCAAGGCATTGGAGGGCAGGTTAAATTTCGTCGTTGGTCGTGACATTTATTTTGACCGGATTGAAGCTTTATGTTCGAGGGCTCTGGTGGGTCGTCTTGAATATGCTTCTATGGATAAAAAGCAGTGGTTTGATTGGGCCTCGGTTCAGTGGAAGCCCATGTTGACATACGTCTCGGCAATCAGTCTCCTTGTTCGTGGCTGGATCGTCTTTGTTTTTTTGGAAGAAGCACATGCTACCACTGTTCTTAGCCAGATTTGGCGGGTTGGTAGTGGATCCCTGGTACTTGATAGGTGGCACACCAATTTCGATCCGGCGAGGGAGCGGATTCGTAAACGCCATCTATGGACTCTGCTGCCGGGTTTACCTTTTCCGTTATGGAATCGTGACATCCTGATTGGTATTGGAAATACCATCGGCCGGTTTATTGCTGTCGGAGAGGATTTCATGAATGCCTTCGATAAGCGCATTGCTCGTATTTTAGTGGAGGTGGATACCTCTAAGGGTTTGCCGGCTGACATTGATCTCCATTGCAACGAGCGCCTGATTTCCCAGCGCATTGACTATCAGGGTATTCCATTCCGTTGCTCATGCTGTCGCTCGACGGGGCATTTGCGGAGATCTTGCCCTTCGTTACTTCGATCTCCTGGCTCTTCGGGATCTCCATCACTGTGTGACTCTCCTCCTTCGGCGCGTAATCAGGCTCGGGTAAGACATTCCTCTTACATTCCCTTATCCTCCGTTTCTGATTTAAATGATGCTTGTGCACACTTTGCCGATGCATATGATACGGAGATTGCATACCTGGACTCCTTTGCTCCTCGAGGCGACCCCACATTTTCACCTGTCAGAGCTTCACCCTCTGGGAGTTCCCATGACCCTTCTGTCGCTGTTCTCCCTGTGGATTCCGGACATACTGACTCTGCCGCTGACACACTTGATGCTGAACCTGGGGTTACTATCCTTCCACAACCCTCTTCCGAGGATCCCACACTTATTAACCTTTGTGAAGCCGCACCCTCTGTTTCTATTCCTCACGCGCCTTTGTCATATTCTCCTTCGCATTCTGTGTTGCTCCCGGATCTGTCTCACACACCTCCGTCGACCTACAGCCCATCTGTCCCGGAACTAGCCCTTAAAGAGGTCGTCAACGATATGACCTCCCTCCTTGTTGAGCCCTGACAGTCTGTTACACATCCAGATATGAGTGGGGGTGCTGATAACATTAATCCTCTCTTCACGGCCTCTGATTTTCCACCCCTTGGCGCACCGGCTTCCCCACATAGCCCCGTTGATCAACCTTCTTTCAGCGATCCCTCTCTCCAGAAATCTCTCGATATTTTCTCCGACAAAACTCCACTCTCTCCCTCGGTGCGACCACTCGACTCTATTAGGTTTGAAAATGTTACCATCCATAGGAGGAAAAAGAAAAACTCTTCCGCCATTGCTGATCCTCTAGCACCTGCACCTGGCACTCCTATCTCTTCCCGTCTGAAGCAAGCTGCTCGTATGTCTGTCCCTTCATCCTCCCGGGTTCTTAGAGCATCGACCCCTTATCCCCTGGACCCCTGATGCGTATACTCTCCTTGAATGTGAGGGGGTTGGGAGGCTTCTCTAAACAAAAAAGCCTTCGTCAGTTGTTCCTTTCACTCTGCCCGGACATTGTACTTTTACAAGAGACCATGACTAGCACTTACCCGGCACTCTATGCTTTCTCCAAACTTTGCCCTGGTTGGGAGTTCTGTGCTCTTAACTCCACTGGTCTTTCGGGTGGCATACTTTCTGGTTGGAATCCTCGGGTGCTTAGGTGCAAAGCATTTCACTCTTTGGCAGGTATCTTACTTCAGGCTACTTTGCAGGGCTCTTCTCTCACACTCTCCATTCTCAATGTTTATGGCCCTTATCTCCATCGGGACACTTTTTGGAATGCTGTGGCATCGAGGGGTCTGCTGTCCTTACCTAATCTCATCCTAGCTGGGGACCTAAATTTCACCCTCAGTTCCTTGGAAATCTGGGGCAGCAAGGCTTTACCCGATCCCCTTGGTCCGTTTTTCTCTACTTTATTTTCCGCTCATCACCTGGTGGACATTGCCCCTCCCTACGCCGGTCCTACTTGGAGGAATGGGCGGGCTGGTGAGGAGGGAATATCCAAACGATTAGATCGTTTCTTGCTGTCTACCCCACTCATTAGCAGCTTGCCGAGACACAGGGTCTGGGCCCATCGGTGCGGTATTTCCGATCATTTCCCTGTTTTGCTGGAATGGGGAGAAACACATACCCCTTGCCTGTACCCCTTCAAATTCAATCACACATGGCTCTCGAATTCCAATTTTGTTGATCTGGTTCGGGAATCCTGGCCTCACATCATGTCTGCTTTTTCTGTTCATGGCTTGGATTATCTCTCCTCGAAGCTCCGTCGGTTGAAATTACTGGTAAAGGATTGGACCAAGGCAGAGACCCTAAAACTTACTGCTTCTTCCGCTCACCTAGAAGAGGAAATTCAATCTCTACTACTCTCCTCCCAGTCCACTATTCTTGATTTGGCTCAGCAACATCGTTTATCTGCTTTAAAGTCTGAACTTCAGAAGATTTGGGAACATGAAATAAACTCTGCCCGTTTACAAAGCCGTATCACCTGGGCCTCTGCTGGGGATGCCAATACTAAGTTCTTCCATGCTGTGGCTTCTACACGCAAAAATCAAAACGCTATTTGGAGTCTTAAAGATGAATGTGGCAATTGGTTATCTGATGATCAGAGCATAAAGGCTCTCGGTGTAAGACACTTTAGAAACATCTTTGCTGATGATAATTTAACCAAGCTTCCGGCTTAGTTAAAGGTTCTTCGGCTCTTCCCCTCCTATGTTTCTGAGGGAGATCATGAAGCATTCACCAGCCCTGTTACTTTGAATGAGATTGAGGGGGCATTGAAGACTTTCAAGAAGGACAAGGCCCCAGGCCCTGATGGATGGACTGTGGAGTTTTACTTATTTTTCTTTGATATTATGGGCCCCTCTCTTTTGCATCTGGTGGAACACTCTCGTCTTTGGGGCAGGGTGGACCCTGACATAAACTCTACTTTCATTGCTCTTATCCCTAAGACTGATCATCCGACCATGTTTGGTGATTTCAGGCCCATTTCTCTATGTAACCTCTGCTATAAGTTGATTGCCAAAGTGGCTGCTTTGAGACTCAAGCCTTTCCTCGATTCTTCTGTTTCCCCCCAGCAGTTTGGCTTTCTTAAGGACCGATTAATACAGGAACCGGTTGCTATCACTCAGGAAGTGCTCCATACTGTCAAACTCAAAAAGATATCTGCTCTTATTCTTAAGCTGGATTTAAATAAAGCTTTTGATCGGGTAAATTGGACCTACATCAGATTGATTCTCATTCAGATTGGGGTACCTCTTATTGGGGTGAATTGGATCATGGGATGCATCTCTTCAGCTAATTTCGCTGTCCTTGTTAATGGTTCTCCATCCTCTTTCTTCCCATCATCCCGAGGCATTCGTCAGGGATGCCCTCTCTCCCCGCTGCTCTTTATTTTGGTCATTGAGGGTCTTAGCCTACTTATCCAGGATGCCAGGAGAAATGGAGTCATCAAAGGCATTAAGATTTCTGCTGAGCTCTCTATTACACACTTACTATTTGTGGATGACGTCATTCTCTTTGGAATGGGCACTTTGACTGACTGGATCGCTTTTAAAGTTATACTTGACACTTTCTGTGAGGCCTCGGGTATGCAGATCAATATGGATAAATCCTGCTTTCTTCATTCCGATATTGACCTTGCTACGCTTGTTATGATCAAGGATATTCTACCCTTCAGATTTACACTTATTGACTTGGGATTTCCATATCTGGGATTCCATTTGAAGCCCTCGGGGTATTTTGTAAAAGATTGGTACTGGCTCTTGAGTCAGTTTGAGCATCGTATCAACCACTGGACTCACCGATTGTTATCTTTAGGGGGGCGCCTGGTCCTTATTCGTTCTGTCCTCACTAGCCTACCTGTCTTTTGGTTGTCACTCTTTCCAGCTCCAGCCTCCATTCTGGACAAGATTCGCTCTCTTATCTTCACATTCCTCTGGGGGTCATCCACCACTCATAGGAGATACCATTTGGTCGACTGGCATACGCTGGCTCAGCCCATTTCTATGGGGGGATGGGGGATAAAACATCTTCCTCATTTCAGCCTGTCGTTGAGGATGAAGAATTTTTGGTTTGCTCTGCACCATTCTGGGATCTGGCATCAGCTCATAAAGGTAAAATAGATGAAAAATTCATCGGTTCAAAACTGGCTCAGAAATAAAAGGTTCAGATATGGGAATGCGTCTATTATATGGAGAGGCTTTCTGGAAACATTGCCATGGATTGGGAGGGGTCTCATCTGGCATGTTGGGAATGGCAATGATATTCGGGTTGGTGCGGATCCCATCGTTGGTATGGGAAGCTCATACATTCTATCTGATGAACTTCGCAGTTATTTGGAAGACTATGGGATTGTCAATCTTAATCAAGCTTTCAACCATGCCATTGGATGATGGTTCACAGCGGATGACCTTGATCTATGCGAGGTGGGGAGCCAGCATTGGACAGCATATATCAAAGGATTGTCTTACAATAGAATTGGTTTATCTGTTGCACCAGACTCGCTTCTTTGGTCCCATAGTAAACATGTGGGATCCATTACCGCGGGCATTGGATATGACTGTATATCACATAGCTCCACAAATCTGGAAAATTCTCGGATTTTATCCTATCTGTGGTTATTAAAGATCCCGTTGAAGATCATATGTTTTTGCTGGCTGGTGGCGGTGGATAAGATCTTGACTTGGGACAATCTTCAGTCCCGGGGTCATCATGGACCCAGCAGATGTGTATTGTGTTATCATGACTCTGAAAATTGTCATCATTTGTTCCTTTCTTGCCCCATTACCTCTTCGCTCTTCACACATTTCTCGTCTCGGCTGGGCTTCCCTTTGACTATACATTGTTCTGTTATCTCTTTCCTAGCCCACTGGTTTGCCTCCACTTCACCTTCTGCACCCCACAGATACATCCCTTTCTTCATCTTTTGGTTGGTGTGGCTTTCTCGTAATAGATGCCTTTTTGAGTCTGGTAAACCATCTGTTATACATCTCATCACCCAGATTGAGCTACTACACACTCTCCACCCTGTACCTGTACGTGCCCCTAGAAAAAGGCTGATTGTTTCTGCTCCAGGACATCACTACCCCGTCAGCTATTTTGATGGTGCTGCCCAGTTGGGAATGGGGGGTGCTGGGTTGGTGATCTTCATTGGTGAAACCCATTATCTCACATTTTCTGTGGGCGTTGGTCCGGGTACAAATACCAGAGTTGAACTTTTAGCTCTTTGGTCGGTTTTGAAGGTGAGTAATATGATGGGTATGCCTTTAAAACAGATTTTTGGTGATTCAATGGTGATTGTCTCATGGGCAAATAAACATTCTGCCCTTGAAATACCCGCATTGAAACACTGGTGTGATGACATTTCCTACATGTTACAATGTGCCCCACCTTTGACCATAAATCATACCTTCAGAGAGCATAATACACTAGCTGATGGTCTATCGAAAAGTGCCTTGAAACATGAGATTGGCACGGGATATTTCTCGGAATATATGGATGGACAGGTCATATTTGACGGACAGTTTCTTCTTTTTTGATGGCTGTTTATTTATATTTCAGCAGCTGGACATCTTGTTATTTCCATTTCACTTTCATTGACTGTTTTGGGGGATGATCAGCTAGTATATTCTGCACTGATTGTATGTTTCATGAGTCATTTATTTTCGAGATTTGCTGACCGGATCATTCCGGGATGATGATAAAAGTCTGCATAGATCAGACTTTGGTCTATCTATCTTATATGCTGGCAGACTTTATATATTTGAGACTGTATATTGTATGGATGCTATGACTGATGATTTCCTGATGCTATGTATGCTGACCTGTATATTTTATCTTTTTGATTCAACTTGAATATCAAAAGATGGTATTTTTTCCTCTGAAAAAAGAAGCATTTCTAAGAAGTGATTTATATTATATCTTATTTTATTGTTCACAGCTATGAAATAAAGAGTGTATAAAAAGGAGAACAAGGATGAACAAACAAATAATCGGCCTTTCAGTCATGTGAAAACTACAAAAGAGAACCTGTTCTCACATGTACTCTGACCATTCAACCATTATGTGAAAACTACCAAAGAGAACCTATATGATCTGACCATTCAACCATTATGTGAAAACTACAAAAGAGAACCTATTATCACATGTACTCTGACCTTAATTTGGGAACAAGATCTCACGATGACGACACACAGACAAACAAGATGCAAGGACAAAATCCCTTCCATAAACCAAATTGTATATTCTCTTTGCCTGAGCTGCAATGGGATCAGTAAAATAGTAAAATACTTTAAGCATACTGGAACTGAAATTTGAACAACCAAATTAGATTATAATCTAGAATCTGCAGGCAAAGTACACAGGGATCAATCTATCTACAAAGTCCAAACCAAAGATCTATGAGACAATGTTAAGCGTTCTGCATCAGATGCCAAAAACGTGTAGGTACTGAAATTATTTACAAACAAAACTGCACCAAACGTTCAATGATCCACGTTATACTTCAGATTCCCGCAGCATTTTGGACATAATGACTTTATAAATAGATTACTCCTGCAATAAACAGCAACAACAATGACAATTCCAACAACGCAGCCAACTTTTCAGATCATCTCTGGAAACATTTAGCAGCATAAACATTTAGTAACATAAGTGATACACGACAGAGATCACATTCTATTTGGGATCAACTTCATATATATACTTCCAAAGAAGATCACAGAAATAAGCCCTTTTACAAGTAGCTACCATCACACTCCATGCTCTCCCCTTGCTACTACAGCCTTCTATGCTTAGTTACATCTACTCTGAACCAAAACAACAGATATCAAGTTTCAAGCCCTTTAAACGGGGCAATGAACCCAACTACAAACCACGTTATCCATACATAATTATTATGCTTAACTCTTTGTCCTTATCATTACCTATAATTGCTATTTAGTACTATCCTCTTTTTCTTATTCCTTTTTATATTCTGATCATGCTATTCCTTTTTATATTCTGATCATGCTAAATTTCATGTGCACTAGTCTGCTTGTACTTATGCTCGTGCATTTATCTTCATCCCCTTACGTTCAGACATTGCAATTATCTTGGTGCAAATGCTTCATGA